>CANUEY010080744.1:0-12773 GCA_948099555.1 Croton setiger
TGATTGGGGGGAAAAGAAATTCTTCTTGTCTGTAATGTAAATTAAGGGTTTTTGATTCCAATTCAAGAGTCAGAATTAGGGATTTCTTAATTTGGGAATTGGGATTTTCGAATTAGGGTTTACAGTTGGGGATTTGTAAAAATTGAGTATCATACATACAAATTAGATTAGGGATCCTTCTATTGATGATGTAAACAACAATTTCATGTAAAGATTCTGGATAGCAATAAAGGAATAAAGCTTCTATTGAGGTATTTTTGATAATCTTCTCATACCGTTCCTGTTTTTTTTTATTCCAGTTTATCTGCTTCGTTTCTGCTTTATGTTCATAATGAACATGTATGAGTGGGAACCCGATTGAAGTATGTGCGGAATTTGTTTTGCTTCTGTCTTCGATCTTTGGATTTAACCTGCTTTCTGCATAGATACTGTTTCCTGACTACTTTGTTCTTTATGATTAGCCTGCTATGAACCCCCCCTTTATGATTGCAGAATTGATTATTTTATTCATCTGAGATGATTTATGAGGGTTAGTAGAAAATAAATTTGTGGATTGTACATTCTGTTATGTGTATGTTCTAATTGTTGAGTCTCATGTGGATGTAAAGTGTCTGGTTAATCATGCTCTGTATGTTTTCCAGAGTGATGAATCCCAATACTAGAATGTAGCTTGACCAATGAGTTAGGCCAGAAGCAATTTTTGATGTTATTGGTGATTGACTAGTTGCCATTCTGAGATCCAGGGTTCTATGCATGATGATGTACTCACAGAGTGCATTTGGCAGCATGTTCTCCTAAGATATTTGCCATTGATCCCATGAGATCTTTTGTTTGTTGATAACTTCTGTTGTCAAGAAGAAATAGATCAGAAATGTTGTGATATGATATGTATGTTGCACTAGTCGCTTTCTAATTATTGATCTCCAGAACAGTTTGGTCTCTGGACTAGAATTAACTATGTGTTTTCATGACTTCCCCTGCCCTATAGTGTGCCATTGGTCTTCACCACAAAAGATGTTAGTATTCAGGGTATCAAAGGCAGGCAGATTTTCTGTTTGTAGTATTTTTGCTTCAAGTGCCTATGCATGTTTATACAGTTCACCTCTACTGTAATTTATACAGTTCACCCAGTAGTAAGCATACCTCTATCCCTATAAATGTACATACACCATGCACTTAGTTTGAGAGTCCAGCAGTCCAGGTTGTCTGTTTATTCTGTCAGGTTATCTGGGCCCTGAAATAATCATGTTAGGTTCTGCTTTCTGTTGTTGATGGACATGGAAGTATGGTCTGATAATTGTACTTCAATGTCATGAGTTGCTGTTTGGTCTCCATGCCTGAGATTCTGTACATTCATGAAACTGTGTGTTGCTGGAATTTAAACCTGTTATGAATATAAGATGCACGTTTTTCTGGTTGTTAAGTGTCAGTTTCATTGATGTTTTGAGTCTGGTGTTGAGTAGCTAGGGTAAAAAGCATGTTTAGGTTATTTTATCTGCCTCTGTCAAACATGACTAAATACACACATCCAGGATGATTGTTTCTGTATGGATATAGCTCAATAGGTGAGTTATGCTGTCTGATGATGCATTTTAAATTAGTGCCTATTCTATATCCATGCCTGCTGTTTCTGTTTGACGTTGAGCCTGTATGCAGGTACCTCCTGTTTACATGTTGAGATTAGATTGAGCTAGCATAATTGATGTTCCTATCATCCCTCATACTGTTAAACTGCCTGTTGTTAAATGAATAGTTGCTTTCTGTGTTGCTGATGCAGAATAGGAAAATGGCATGGTTTGTGTTATTGTTGATTTGGTAGTGCCTTGAAATACCTATCTCTGCATATTGCTACCATGTTTGCATCTCTTCCTTTGTTGGGATTGTCCATAGAGCTTGTTCCTATTTATTCCTAGGATGAGTATGACTGTGGTCCACTACCACATTAATGATTATCTGGCCTCTACCTGTGATCCTGTTTTCATTCCAGCTTTATATAGGTACTGTTGATTATGTAGCCTCCATGTTATCACCCCATTGTGTTTTGTGCCTCCTTCTGCTGGTTTAGTAATCTGGTATAAGTCCATATGTGTGTAGGTTAATCCCATGAAGCATGTAAAACTCATAAGGGCAAATCTTTGTAATCTCTTATAAAAAAAGCCTTGAAATAGTATATTTTGTGAAGATCCATATCAAGAATTGAATTCTGCCTATCTTGTCAATTGCTTGGTGAATTGTATCTGAATGTGGAATCATTTAAATGAAATGTGCACATGGGGCAAAACGGTAATTTTACAAAATATAGGGGCTAAAATGTAATTTTACACATTTTGCATTTATTTGTTTAATTAACATGTTTGTTATGTCTACAATGTTGCTTTGTTAAATCGTGATGTCGTTTATGCTAAAACTGACCAATTTCCCTTCCGGGGGCAATTTCGTAATTTTCACAAAGTCCGAGGACTTATTTGCAGTTTTCCATATTTTGTGTATAAATGTTAAATAACATGCTTAATGTGTTTTAATTGTTGTATGGGGTCATTTAAATGTTTCATATGCATGCTAAAATGATAATTTTTCCGTCAAGGACCTAATTGCAAATTTTTGTATAGTTTAGGAACTTAATTGCAATTTTTCAATAAATGCCTTAAATTGCTTATTTTGGGCGCGGGTTTAATTTCGGGGATTATTCGGGTAGAATGTATTTTAGGAGATCGGTTTGTAATTATTTTCTCCGGAAATCGGAGAAAGAATAATTAAACTAAGGGCTGATTTATTTTTCTGCAATTTAAATTCCCGCAATTTATTGCTTTCCGTTATGTGATTTTTACAAACGACTTTAATCACCGATTAGGAACATCGATAGCGGCTTTTCAAAAATAAACATGTCTTAACTTTAAAATTCGGAAAATCAAATTGGTTTTTGGAGGCCGGTATAAACCGGGCGTTAGTCGAAATTGTAATTTCGGCTAACGTACCCTACCCACTTACCCAAACTCTTTGGTTCGGATTTTTGTGCCTTATCCAAAATTTTTCAAAACAGAGTCAAATGAATTTTTGTGGTTTTTGTAAAAACCGGTTCCCGTTATGGGTGGCGACTCTAAAACGATTTTTAAGACCGACTAGTTTCGGCAAATAACCAAAACGGCTTTTATCGCCTAAACCCATTTTCGGTTTCCAAAACCGAACCAAAAGGAATTTTTGATCGAAAACCAGAAACTTGAGAAAAACCCTCTCGATCACGGGAGGAATTGATTACTGTTCGTAAACAGATAGAAGATATTTTTGTTTGAAGTATACATTTCATACCATTCAAAGAACAAATGTGAAATTTTTCTTTTGAAATAAAATCATAAAATTCGTTTTGAATTTCATTCCTAATTTCAAGAAATTTTTTGAAAAACCATTTTCGTTTTTGTGTATTTTGAGAACTATAAAATTCTTCATGTAAAAACCTTTTGTTTACTTCAAATTATTTTTCAATAACATTTAACTCATTTTGGATATTGTTTGTTACAGTTGAAAACGAAGGTAAGGTTGGTGAATGCTCTTCTTCTTCTTCTGCAACAGTTTTATAAACTTGGTGGGGAATATTTGTCGAAAAATCAACAATTTGGAAAAAAAGTACTAAGTAGATCTAAACAAGAGTACCTAGGTTTTGCATAAATAATTGAATGAGGTTTTATATTTAAATCTATGGAACTTTGCACTGAATTGTCGTTTGAAAGTCTTCTAGGGCTATGTCTGTCAAAACTCATTTTTACTTTGTCATCTGTATATTGTGTAATTTGTCTTATGTTCATGTTAGGTTTTGAATTTTCAGGGGTTATAGGAGCATCAGCTCCTTCTAATATCCATTCATCAGGAAGACTGATGTCATTCAATTTATTACATTTTGGAATTACAGTGTTTGTTTTTGAAAGATTTGTTTGTAACAATAGAGTTTTTTTGTGTAGTATTAAAGCTTTATGTTGATGCAAAAGCTGAATACATTGCTTTGTAATGGATTTTAAAAACTAGTGCTGTAGGGATAGATCCTGCCATCATTTTATAGTTTTGAGTTTTGATTTCTAATATTAAAGTATTTAAAACATTTGGATCATACAATGAAACCGCAAAGTTTAGATAGTGATCAAAAGAATTGGTCCTTGGCAAAGGCTGGATTCAACTGAACTTAATAGAGAATCCTGAAAATTATCATGTCTATAATCTCTTAAGACACAAAGAATGGAAGTATTTAAACCTTCTTTTTTCAAGAGTTTTACTCCTACTTGGACTAAACCATAAATTGTGATTTTAATGAGTCGCATACTCAGCAGGTATAAACTAAAAAAATTTAAAACAAAACAATAAATCACAATTCAGAATTATAAATAAAATTTGTCGATGACAAGCTTATCATATGATTTCATTTACTTTGCGAGCTGTAACCGGTTTAACCAATAATATCAACTAATTTCATAATAACAATCACATATAAAAATATACAGATGTCTATGTCATATGATTCAATGTACTCTGTAAGCTGTAATCAATATAAACAATAGTAATTCCATAATAACAAGTACATATAACAATATACAGATGTCTATGTCATATGATTCCATGTACTTTGTAAATTGTAATTGATATAAACAATAATGCTAAGTAATTCCATAATAACAAGTACATATAACAATATATAGATGTCTATGTCATATGATTCTATATACTATGTGAGCTGTAACCAGTATAAACAAGAATACCAAACAATTCCACAATAATAATCACATATAACAATATGTATATCTCTATGTCATGTGATTCCATTTTAATTGCGTTGTGACCCATCAAGCCAAGTACAACTCCGGGAATTTCATATAACAAGTACAAGTGGTTAGCTAGTAACAAAGACCTAAATTATTCATAGGTCCATATGTAATTCATAAATTGACCCAAAGTTTCTAAGTGTAAATCAAGTATCGACCCGTAGGTCCCATCTGTAAAATTATATATTAACTCGTAGATCTTGCCTGTGAAATTTTGCAAGCAATGGTTAAAATGGTCACAACTCATTTATTTAGTGCTAATGTTGGGTCCAATGTTAGTTTAACTTGGACGAGTATTTTCGCTTCTATGGATATTGTTAAAAGGGGAATGAGGTGGAAGGTGGGAGATGGTACCAAGATAAGAGTTTGTAAGGATCTTTGGCTTTCTATAGAGGGAGATTTTTATGTTGATAATATATTTGGTTTAGTGGATTCTTCTAGTATTATTAGTGATTTTTTGTTGTCTTTCCCTCTTCATTGGGATATGATTAAGGTTATTGAGGTGTTTTCTCATCAATATATTTCTACTATCATGTCTATTTCTCTTACATTCAGTGTGATAGATCTGGTTTGAGGGTATCATAAGAGAAGAACTTTTACTATTAAATCTTGTTATTATTTATGTCAGCAAGTTATGGGTCGGGGAGATTTTAGGAGAGGAGAATGTTTGGAAGAAAAATTTTGGAAGCTGAAAAAGTTCCTTCAAAGGCTAGGATCTTTATGTGGCAAATGTGTTGGGGTGTTCTTCTGACCAAGGCTAAGTTATTTTCTAAGGGTATTGATGTAGATGAGGTTTGTATGTACTGTTCTACAAAGGATCATTTACTTTTGCATTGTAATATGACTAGTTTTATTCGGTCTTATTTTGGTTTTCCCAGTCTAGATTCTGATTATTCTTCTTTTATTTGATCTCATTTTGGTTTTCCCAGCCTAGATCTTGATTATTCTTCTATCAATATTTTATTAGTTTATTTAATGTGTGTAATCTAGCTAGAATTTCAGAATTTTCTTTTATTGTTTGGAAATTTGGTTTTTATGAATTGATTAGTATGGCATGATGAACGTCTGACTCCTTTAGCTATGTGTAGTGCTATTTAGACTGTTTTGCAGAATTGGACTTTTAAGGCTGATGTTCAAATAACGCTAGGAGAATCTATAGAGACAGAAGCACATCAGACGCATGGTTTGCATGGTAATATAGACATTTGTAGTTGATTAAGAGGCAATGTATTTTCAAAGAGGCAATGTATTTTCAAAGAGGCAACAACATACTCAATCATTGGTACATTGGTGATTATTATGGGCGAAATCAAGTAATAGTGGTTTTCTTCATTCAATTTTAGATTCTCAACATTTTGTTCAAAATATTTTAGTTGATAGTGCTATATTCTTGGATTTGCATATGTCTAGATTTGATATGGTGCTTGAAACACAAAAGGGAGATTTTATTTAGCATTAATATATGATTTTCAAGTTAGTGGTGATCTAGTATTGGTGGAGGTGCTTGCTCTTCGAGTGATTGTTGGGTTTTGTTGTCCAAGCTATTGAGTGTTGTTATTAGATGGATTTCAGTTGTTGTTATTGCCATCATTCTCTAAACTTTAAGTTTACCCATTTCAATCTCTTGAGTAGTAGGAGTCTTTACTTTAATTGTAAGAAAGACGACATTTGAAGAAGCCTTTGCCATTTATTAAGTTTGTTACAGGAATGTCATAGCCTATAACCATACCAACTATTATAGCATTCTTGGAACACTCTACACCCAAATCAACCCTAAATACTTTTCTTAAAATAGAAACAACTCTACCTTTGACAAGTGAATCTATATTTGCTTTTTGATGGGTTGGTTTCTTTTTCTTTTCTTTTTTTTGAATTTTGATATGTTTCTTTGCATTTGTAGGCCAAGTTTTGTTACGCTGAACTATTTTATAGAGTTTGAAGAGACAAATTTCTTTCCATCTAATTTGGATTTTTAATTCTATCCATCAAAATCATTGATTATTATCTTCAACATAAAATGAATGGTTACGGGCTATGATTTATACCCAGCAATCATGCACTCACTCGACAATACTGAAAAACGTATTCTTTTAACCTTTGTTTTAATGAAAACCATAAATCAGATTCTATCAAATTAACTGATTGACTCGTGAAAAAACTTATAGTGAGTGTTGGCATGGTGGCTGAGTGCATTTGTTTTATGAAATTGCCCATACTAAAACTGACCAATGATGATATTGTTTGTTAGTTTCACTGTCACCAAGAAGTCCGATCAATTTGCATTTTAGTTTTTTAAAACTTTTAACTCTTTAAATATTTTGAGAAAAAATAAAATTTTCAATAAAATCGGGTCACGTCGAAACTTTCTTTTATTCGATTTTTTGGGTCTTTCCGAGCTTTGTTGAAGATAAAACTTAGGTCAATAATCTGTTGTTGGAACCTAAAGTGTTCCATAGTTTAAAACTTTAGGCATTTTCTAGTACATTTTAAAATTTAATCTCTAAAATGATGTAGTCTTTAAAATTTGGACCTCTTTTAGTATAATTTACCCGTAAGATAATATGCATTAATAAATGATTTACAATAAATTTTTATAATTTCATTTCCTTCATTAGTTTCCATTTCGATTCAGTTATTATTAAGAATTGAAACTAGAAGTATATTTTATAAAAAATTTTATTATTGTCGGATAATATTTCTTGTTATTTGTCAGTTATTATTAAAAATTCAAACTAGAAGCATAGTTTATAAAATTTTTATTATTTATAGTCTTGGATCTGAAAATTATGTACACTCCAACCACTGAATGACTTCAATAATTGAGAAATTCATATTTGGATGGGTATAATAATGAAATAAAAGAACATGTGTTGAACCGGGTGGTTTTGAGACATCCAACAAATATAGGGCTTGAAAGAGTTTGAATACCATAACTTCCAAATTAGTGCCACTCTTACTGATACTGACATATGCAATTCGCCTCTTTCCAAATACCTACTTGCATATTGGATGTCACTGTTGGATATATTTTTGACATCACAACTTGTTGCTTATATTTTCGCCAGCAAATATCTGTAAACGCTTTTATATTTTTATTGAATTGTATTTACTTTTTATTTATTTAAACAATTATTATTTGTATATTTTTTATTGATGTTTATTTTTCGATATTTATTTATTTATATATACTATTATAATATTTTTTAGTGAAATTTATTAGAAATCACTAAATAACGGTAATGTAATGACTAGTTTTCAGTGTATCAGTTTTTCAAAAAAACTTTAAAAATTATTTATTTTTATTAACTTTTATCTACAAATATGTACAAATATAAGTTGTAAATCCGGAAATATTAATGTAAATCATAGTAATGTAAATATTAATTACTAAATAAATAAATAGGACATAATTTATTATTTAAAATAAAGATATATATTTTACTATACAAAATGCTAAAAAAAAAAACTTCCAATTTACGAAAATTATTAAATTACGGGTATTAAACAGAAATTCACCAAGACAAAAAAAGCGAGCCAAACCAAGCAAATCAAAACGCCAAACACTCTAATTAATTTAAAATTGATATTCGCATTTTGGATTCAATTTACTTTATTAGCTAAACAGCTAAACGAAAATGCAAATCAACTCTCTAACAATCCATTCTTCTTCTTCTTCTCCAATTTCTCTTCAAAACCCTAATTTCAACCGTTACAATTCTCAATCTTTATTATTTCCCATTAATAAACAGTTAATATCTTGTATCAATGGCTCTCTCTTATCTTCAGGTTTACACTTTTCGAATTCAAAGTACCAGAGAAATCAATTTCCCAGCAATTGCATTAGCTCCGGCAAAGATTTAGCTACTGATAATGATACAGTAACTGAGAGTGGAAATGATAGTCAAATAGCTTCAGTAGACATAGAGGTTCAAAGAGAGGGATTAGAGAATCAAACTATATGGAACCAAATTAAGGAGATAGTAAAGTTTTCGGGACCTGCTACGGGGCTTTGGTTATGTGGTCCGCTCCTCAGTCTCATGGACACTGTAATTATCGGTCAACAAAGCTCCGTTGAGCTTGCTGCGTTAGGTAGCTGTTTCTTTATATATATATTTTTTGGGAATTTCATTCGTGTAAATGAAACATCTTGGTGCAAGTAAGTTGATTTAATTGTGATTTTTGGCTGAGCAGGACCTGGGACGGTGCTTTGTGATTATATGGCTTATTCGTTTATGTTCCTTTCAGTTGCCACTTCAAATTTGGTTGCGACTGCCCTTGCCAGACAGGTTTCCTTACTGATTGATCAGATTTTGATTGCTCACAAAAATTTGTAATAATTCTTTAAGATGCAATGCAACTATGAAAAGTTAAAATGTGTGAAACTGGAGCTTGAATCCCTTTTCTGGTTGCTAGTTTGACTCCAAGCTTTTTGACTACGTCTACTTACTTAGTTTGTGCCTTAGTGGTTAATTGCTTTGTATGTCGATGATGTAGATGGTGGGTCTTAGTCATTTCCTTATTGCACATTAGACTTTAGAAAGATGATGGGCACGGATAAAGAGGATCTGTAAGTTGCCATTCTTAATAGAACAGTAAAGGTAGAAATCTCATGTTTACTTAAAAGTTCCAAGAGTGGTTTTAGGCTTAAAATCAGCTGACAAATAAGCTGCACTGCTAAGGATCATATCTTAAAGTCCTAGTGACACTTTTAAAAGGGCCTTTTCACACTGTTGGCTAAAATCCTTGTTGACTATATTGTAAAAGGTCATTTGCATCTTGATCAGTGTAAAGGTATTCTGCTGCAAATAGGATTTAGGAAACTTCGTTGTTAATTGTTATAAAACAAGGCAGTCTGTGTCCCTGGATACAATTTCTGCCAAAATTCAGCTTAAAAATAAATGACACAGAATCATTTATTTTATTTTCATAATTTTTTTACCAGACAAGGACCTTTTCAAATTCTTGCTAAATTCAACCTAAAAGGTGTAGAAGAAAAATTATATCTAATTATAAGACGGTAACACACTGCTATTATAGCTAACATAGGATTTTGTTATTTGCACATTTTTCGTGAGGTTGTTATCAGGATATTATTATTTTCTGCCATTATTTAGCAGTTGCTTACTACCAACATTGCATGTTGACATATTTTTTCCGATTCTTGAGGCTAGCTATGGTTCATTCCTTTCTCATTATCAGGATATTTTTAGTTTCCGCTTTCTGATTAGATCGTATTTGTGCAGGATAAAAATGATGTGCAGCATCAAATATCTGTCCTCCTTTCTATTGGATTGGCTTGTGGCATCATGATGTTGGTCTATACAAGGTTTTTGGGCTCATGGGCTCTAACTGGTAATAAAGTCTAGCAAAGCTTTTTGATTATTTCCAATGGAAGAAAGATGGAATTTTCTTTCTCATTTTTTTAGAACAGCGGTCCTGTGCTTCTATGACTGCATTAGACATTTAGGATTACTAACAAATGAATGTATAAATTTTCTTGTATTATTCAGCTTTTACAGGACCAAAAAATGCACATCTTGTACCTGCCGCAAATACATATGTTCAGGTTCATGATCTTCTTGATAAATCCCTCATGATCCTTTTTATTTGTTGCACCATAGCTTTAATTTTCTAGAGAGCAAAGATCATAACATTGATTAAACCTTCTTTATGAGTTATCTGATCTTTATTTTTATTGTATGGTATAAACTCATATATTACATGTGTTCTCTCCTTGGTTGACTACATAAGGTGGTGGAGATTTCCCATAGTTGCTCTAGCCCACACCACTATATGGAAAGTGATAATTGAGTATTCACTATACAGAATATCTGCTTAATTTGTCTACTACCAGTTTAGGAAATGTGATGAATGCAACAGTTAATCATTGTTTAACCATAATAATGAGAATTCTCATAGATAAGTTTCTCTAAATCTCTCTAGCATAGTAAGTGGGCACTTAAGAGCAAAGATACCAGCTATTCTTGTCTAGTCTAGGAGTAATTCTAGCTTAGAATTGTTTACAACCCCTGATAGATGCAACATTTCTCAATATGAAATTTTTCTGTTGTGTGAATTGAATGGTGTCAAATGTCAATAACATCATCAATTATATTGTAGATTATTATACTCAAATTTCTTCGTTCCAAATTTACTATGACTTAATTGAAAATAATTTTCACATGTTGGCAGATCCGAGGCTATGCATGGCCTGCTATTATCGTAGGATGGGTGGCTCAAAGTGCAAGGTGAAACTGCAATGTGCTTTGGGCTGTGTCTCTGTGTACTTTATCTACTGAATGCACTAGCAGTTTTTTGTTCTTGGTACCTTATACCAGGATATTTTACCATATTAATGTTCCCTTGGTTAGCTATTCATTAATCATCACCTCTTTTAGAACTACATTTCTATTTTGTTAGATATTAATGCTTATTGTTGCTTTTGTTGTTCCATTTTCTAGAGAATATTTTCTGTCAACAGATAAATCTTTTGTTTTTTTTGTCATTTTCCATGTCGGTAAGAACTTGGATCCTTTACTAGAATGCATTTCTGCAGAGTGTGGAGTTATATAGTGTCGCTTGGGACTTGGCGTTCTTACAAAAAATTTGGCGTTTTATTTTGTGTGAAACTATTGGATGTCTTATTAAGAGACTATCTTGAATGCATCTCAAACATTCAATACTCATGATTTTGTATTTTCCCGTGACACCTTTTGTTGCAAGTTATCTACTACATTCAAGTTTTTGACAGTTATATCTAATTGTTTTTTTATTTTTTTATTTTTATTTTTATTTTTTTTTAAATTTTGAACCATCCGTTTGATTATTACTGTATTTTGATTTTTTCTCTCTTTCCAGTCTTGGCATGAAAGATTCTTGGGGTCCTCTGAAAGCTCTCGCAGTTTCCACTATTGTAAATCTTGTTGGTGCTGTAGTTTTATGCAGTTTCTTGGGTTATGGGATTGCTGGTGCTGCTTGGGCAGCAATGGTGTCTCAAGTATGCTTAACATTCTTGATTATAGCTTCAAACCTAATTATTTATTTTTGTTGAACCATTCTAAGTGTATCCAAAATGGTATAGATTTGGTTTCTTTTAGGTTACTTCTTACTTTTACCTACATATGCTCTAGGTTATTGCAGGTTATATGATGATTGAAGCTTTGAACAATAAAGGATACAATGCACTCTCTTTCTCTGTTCCAACACTCAACGAACTTTTAACAGTAGCAGGGATTGCAGCTCCAGTGTTTGTAACAATGATGTCAAAGGTTTCTTCTACATGGTTCTGCTCCTTTAGTTATCCATGTCTGCTATTTCATTAATAAAAAAAATATTGAATATTTTAGGTGGTCTTCTACTCTCTCCTCATATATTTTGCTACATCTATGGGCACAAATTCTGTAGCTGCTCATCAGGTTGGATATTCTCATCCTTGTAGTTGTTTGGCTGCTCTAGACAAGATGCTCATATACATTGACAACTAAGTAATTCACTCTAGGTCATGCTTCAAACTTACACCATGTGTACAGTATGGGGCGAGCCTCTTTCACAAACTGCACAATCATTTATGCCAGAGTTGATGTATGGTTCTAACCGAAGTCTGGTAAAGGTATGTGATGCATTGATCCTTGACAATTAAAGCGCCTGCTACTGCATTTGTGTGGAAGCAAAAAAAATTTTAGAGGTTGTTATGGCATAAATTACTTCTCCACTCTCTCAGTGGTACTTGGAATACATGGTAGATTATTTTTGTAGAGTTGTTAATTTATTTGTGTAGATGTATAATGTGAATAGGCTCGGATGTTGCTGAAGTCACTCGTGTTAATTGGTGCTACACTTGGAGCCTTGTTGGGGGTTATTGGAACATCCGTTCCTTGGTTCTTCCCAAATTTCTTTACACCTGATCAAAATGTTATACAAGAGGTTAGCTCTTTTTTTTTTTTTTTTTTTTTTTTTTTTTTTTTTTTT
>CANUEY010080890.1:0-26881 GCA_948099555.1 Croton setiger
TCCCCCCCTCTTTGTTGGCTTCGGCCTTCCTCTTTATTCTCGACCTCCCGACGCATCCAGTAGCCCTCGTCCAGGTTCCTTTTTCCTTGTTTCTCGCTCAAGCTTCCACGTAACCATTCTGTTACGTTGGAAGCGATTCTGTGCGGTCGATTCCTCCTCATTTTGGCTGTAATCGTCCTCCCATACGTATCTTCATACAGGTCATCTCTGTCTTCAATCTTCGTTCTTCAATCCTCGTTCTTCAGTTGGAAAGCTTCGAAGCTTGTCTTTGGTTTCGTTTTCTGTCTGAATTCTTTTTTTTGTTTTGTTTTATACTTCGGTTCGATTAGACTGGTTTAATTGAAATCAGTTTAATTCTGAACCGAACCAATTTGGTTCGATTCTGAATTAAACCTTTTTCTTTTTTTTTTACCCTTCATTTTCTTGTTATTCAACTTTTGACCCTTAAACTTTTATTTCTATTTCAATTATATCCCTCCTTCCTAATTAAACTTTTCAATTTTACCTCTTTTCTTTTCATTTTCTTCAATTAAACCATTTTCTTCATTTTATTCATTTTTCCCTTTTTCTTTCTTTTTTTATATTTTCTCTTCTCTTTTTTTTTCTAATATATTTTCCTTTTCCAATTTTCTCTCTTTTTTTTAACAAATATATTTTTTTAATTTTCGAAATAAAAAGAAACTAAAATTAGCAATAAAACAAATATATTTTAAATTTGAATATTTTTTCTTTAAGAGTTTAGGGGCCAAAAATCGAGCGTCAACAATGACGCCGTTTTGTGTAAAAGAAAAACAAAAAAAATAAAAAGAAAAAAAGAAGATCGAACGAAGAGGGAACGAAGCTTCAGAAAGCTTCGAACTCCTCTCTTCTTTCTTTTGTTTCTTTCTTTTTTTTTGTTTTATATTCCGGTTTGATTAGACGGGTTTAATTAAAATCACTTTAATTCTGAATCGAACCAGTTTGGTTCGATTCTGAATTAAACATTTTTTCTTCTTTTATCCTTTATTTTCTTTTTACTCAACTTTTGACCCCTAATCTCTTACTTCTTTTTCAATTAAATCCCTCCTTCCCAATTAAACTTTTCAATTTTATCTCTTTTCTTTTCCTTTTCTTCAATTAAATCCTTTTCTCAATTTTATTTATTTTTTCTTCTTTTTTTTTTCCTCTTTTTTCTTCTCTTTTTTTTTTTCTAATATATTTTCCTTTTCCAATTTTTCTCTCTTTTTTTTTTAACAAATATATTTTTTAATTTTCAAAATAAAAAGAAACTAAAATTAGAAATAAAACAAATATAGTTTAAATTTGAATATTTTTCTTTAAGATTTTAGGGGCCAAAAATCGAGCGTCAACAGTTATAAAAAGACCTACGAGTCCTATACAATGCAGAATGATCTGGTGAATACTGCATAATAAAGGTTGATCCTCGGATCCCTTTTGACCGACGATATTCCAGTCTTACAGCTTCGCTGGTCAGCTATGGTTACTGATATGCCGTGAAATTTCCGGGGCAACACTTAATCGATAAATCACAACTAAAGAAAAAGGAAATACATGTCATTATGCCTCTTATGATATTGTTTTGACTATAAATAATATAAATGACCTAATATTATGTCATTTTGATATGAAATGATTAATTGTCCTATCTATTGGCTGTTTATTGTTTTGGTTAGCACTTGTTGAGTATGCGACTCACCCAAATCGCATAATGTGTTTTCAGGTCTGCTTTTGAGTAAAGTACTGAGACTTCACTAGTTTATGCTCAGGTCGGTATAGCTGAAACCTAGGCTCTCCCTCACACCACGACATTTGTACGTGCTGCATATAGTTTTTGCTTTATGCTATGTTTATACTATGTTTTGTATAGCATAATTATATGTTTTGGTATATGTATATTATTATCATGTTATGTTAATAGGTTTGGATAAACGGGACTAATGATATGTAAATATGGGTTTGTAATATGTTATGTATGAGTTTTGATTTATGCTTCTGTTATATGTTAAATGAATTATTAAAATTGACTTAGGTTAATTTGAGAGATTAAAATGTTATAAAAAAAAGGGGCATGTTTTATGACGTAAGGTATAAGAGAAGATGTTACATACGCACTAAACCCTAGTCCTTTCAATTTAAGCATACATAGCATCCTGCAATCACTTTTTGGCATCCAAGTGCCGCAAATCACACCTTTTGGCTTCAAGGCCTAAGAAATTACACTTTTGGCCTTAGGCATAAACAAATTACTCTTTTGGCGCCTAAGTACCTAAATCACACCTTTTGGCCCCATGGCTTAACAAATCACACTTTTAGCACCCAAGTGCCTAAATCACACCTTTTAGCCTCAAAGTCTAATAAATTACACTTTTAGCCCTTAAGCCTAAACAAATTACACTTTTGGCACCCAAGTACGTAAATCATACTTTTGGCACAAAGGCCTAATAGATCATACTTTTGGCCCAAATGCCTAATAAATCACATTTTTGGCCCAAAGGTCTATTAAATCATACTTTTGGCCCCAGTGCCTAGTCAAATCACACTTATGCCACCCAAGTGCTTAGTCAAATCACACTTATGGCACCCAAGTGTTTAAATCACACTTTTGCCCCCAGTGCTTAATAAATCACACTTGTGGCACTTAAGTGCTTACATCACACTTTTGGTACCCAAGTGCCTAATCAAATCACACTTTTGGCTCTAGTGCCTAACAAACTACTCTTTTGGCACCTAAGTGCCTAAATCACTCTTTTGGCACCTAAGTGCCTAAGTCAACACTTTTGGTACAAAAGTACCTGCTTTAATCAATCTTTTTGACACAAAGCATACACACACTCATGCATACATGCATTCCTTCTCTATGTGATGAAAATAGGCTAGTAAAACTTAACTCCAATTAACATTATTTCCAACCTTAATGATAATGGTGGCCGAGTTTGTTTCTTATTTTGAAACTAATTTTCATCGATAATACCAAAATTTAGTGATATTTTAATGATATTATACTTTACTTTCAATTTGTAAGATAAAAATAGACTGATTTCAAAAATTATAACAATTAAGTACTTTTGATTGAAATCCTAATTTTTCTGATTTGATGAGACAATCATCCGGCACACACGTGGAATAAAAAATATTATTATGTGCCATGTCTATAGTAAATAACAATATTTATTGAAAATCATAAAAAAATTAATAATAATAAATTTTTTATTTAAAATAAGTAAGAGAAGTCAAATCATTTATTTTCAAAATGGTACATTATTCATGTATATCCTTAATAATAAAATTAAAATCTTATATAAAATATATTATTATTTAATTATTTGACTTATTTTTATGAAATTTCTATAAATTCAAAATTTAATTCTTTATTTTGTCATGATAATAATGATAAAAATAATTATGCTCAATTTGATATTTAAAATAAGAAAATAAATTATAAATTAAATAATTTGTTTCTATAATGGTATACTGATATTCATAATAATGGCTTGTAGTATAAATATAATAATATTAACCCAACAAATTATCTAATATTTGGGGCAATTAGTTGTAAATAAATAATTACTTAATTTGAAATATTTTTATGGAATTCATAAAATTATGAAATAATTTCTTTATTTTTCATTATAATTATCAGAAAAATTTTGAATATGGACATATCTTTAATAATTAGATTAAAATATAATAATTAATTAGTATAAACTTTCCTAATATTAAAAGTTGTATTAATTTAAAATATAGTTAAACAAATTTTATATTGAGACCGATAATAAATATTAAATTTATTTATACTTATATTCAATCTAAATTGTTTGTATATTTTTCAACTATTATCTAATAGTATATAGTTAGATCTATTCTCAATACATAAGGATGGTAGTTGGTAAAATACTGACATTTTTTTAATATCTAAGCGTAATTTTCTTAAAATTTTAATATTCATACCCACATCAAATCTATGAATGTTTCTTTTAAAATATCTGATCAAATTTTCATTGCCCACACATCTCAAATAAACCCAAAAAATAAATGAGTTTGATGGTCAGATACCCATAAAAATTCAATTATATTTGTTATATTTAATATAATAATTAAAAATACACATGAAGAAATTTTATACAACATTCATATGTAAATAAAATTTGTATATTATTTAAATATAAAATGGAAACTAACATTATTATTGAAAAAAAAATATATTATTTTTATTTTTTATTGAAAACTCCATTATCAATATACATAATTTTTTTAACTATACTCATTTATGCGGATATTCAATATTTGTAATTTAAAACATTCCACTCAACCCAAACTTACAGCAAATATTGATTCTAATATTAATACTCATATAAATTTGCTAAATAAATATTTAAGCTCATCCTATAAATATGTTAATTGGTCAAATATCTACAGAAAATCATTCCACTTTCATAAATACATAATACATAACTGATATGTAATAAAATTATCAAAATTTAACATATTTATTATCTTAAAATTAGCTATTATCTTTAAAAATAAATTAAGATTGGTGGTTCAAAAGTATTTATGTGTAAATAGATTTGAAATTCCAATTAATGGAAAATTATATTAACACCCTTTATATTTTCTAATTTTATTATTTTAGATGAAAATTATTTTCTAATGTAATATCAAATTTTTGATAACTAGCCCATATATTTTACGTACACAAGTAATATTACAATTATGGTTCAAATAGAAGAAAAAAAATTTAAATTACGCACTGAAAGATATTTTTAGTTAAATACATTTCAAATCATAAATTTAATGAAACAACTTAAATAATGTTGTTTTATCTTTGTTAAGAGCTAATATTGTCCATCATTTAACACACATTAAATTACATTCCAAGTGTTACTTTGGGTAATTAAATTCCACAAATTGATTAAATTAATTGAAAATTATACTTTTCAAGCAAATTAATAATATTTATTAAAAATTAAAAGAAAAATGATAAATTTGACAACAAATTTTTTTATTTTATGAAAATAGTTAATTTTCATCATTTTCCATTTCATATATAATAAAATTTCATGTTTAAAAATATTATGTTTTTTTTCGATTTTAACACTCATACTCATACTAATCTCACTAAATAAATATTCAAACGCATCCCACATAAATTTTTATGGGTTGGATACACATAAAAAATAACTCTACCTTCATCCCTGCATACATAGCTAACTAACATGAATATGATTTTATTCTAATACATAACCAAATTCTCAAAAATTAACATGATAGGTAGATAATAGATAACTATTATCTTTAAAAATAAATTAAGATTGATGATTAAAAATATATTTGTGTAAATATAATTCAAATTATCTAATGGAAAGTTGAATTTTTAAATATTTTCTTATTACAGACTAATATTCCATTTTTCAAATAATTATAGTTTGTTTTTATTTTATTTTTCATTCACAATTTCTAAAAATTGCATTAATTTTTAAAATATTTTAATATTTTATTGAATAAATTTATTTAAAAAAATAAAATAAAATATTATAAATTTAGTAGTCAATTACGTAAATATATTTTTATCTCAAATTCAAATTAAATAATTGTTAAATTTAAATTCTTTGATATAGTTTTAGGAAAAATATCATATTCACTAAAAAAAATATTACATTAATTAATAGCATAATTAACTCATAAAAAGAAAATTTTTTGATAATTGAATAGTTAAATTATTTTTAAAACTTATTTTTTAATTTTATTTTTTCGATGAAAGTGATTTTCTAATTTTATAAATCACACTTTTATATTTATCTAATATGTACAAATTTAGCTGATACTTTTAATACATTTTATATAAACAAATAATATTATAATTTATGGTTCAATATCTTATTAATTATGCATTTAATTATGTTAAACCTTCCAAAATCAATAATTTAAAATTTAAATATTAATGAAACAAATTAAATAATTATTGTCGTTTTTACTTTTGTTCAAAAACTGATGTTGCTCATCATTTAACACAAATAAAGACACTTTTCAAGTATTATTTTAGACTGTAAAATCTCACAAATTAATTATACTAATTGATAGTTTTGCATTTCTTATCAAATTAATAATATTTATTAATAATTGAAAAAAAGATAATTAATTTGACTAAGAATTTTTTATTGGACAAAAATAGTTAATTTTGATAATTTTCCATTTCATATGTACAATAATTTCATATTTAAAAATATTATGATTTTTTTATTTGAAAATATCTTTCTTGACTCATTTAGAAAAAATTATTTTTAATATTTTATGTATATATAATAAAATATAAATCACTGTAAATTTGAATTATTAACCTAATTATATGAAAATTTTAAAATAGAAAATATAGTTTAATTAAATTTTTGTTGAAAGTTCTAATTTAATGACAATTTGATTTTTCAAATAGAATGATATTATTTTTAGAGCCAGTTTGAAAAATATTAGTGTATCTTAATTTATTCTCTTTTTCTCTTTTACATGGTTTGATTTTGTGAAAAAAAAAAAATTATTTGAATTTAAATGCAAATGACTAATTTTTTGGAATCTTCATTTTTTGAAATTCAAATTTTAAATAATTCTAAATTAATATGGAAATTTGTTTAGAATATTAAATATAATTCTAAATGATTTTAGGGTATTTACTTCAATCATATGGTTTAATTTAGTTTAATTTATTAGTATTTTAAAACAACAATCACCAAATAAATTTCATAATTAGACCAAAACTTTATTATATTATATATATAGATATTCCCTGAATAAAATTTCAATTCTCAATTTAGTTATTAATCTTATCTCATAAAATTTTACCATAATTAACGAATAAATATTCCTGTTCAACTTTTAACTTCTATATTATTTCCACTTATATAATTAACCTATATAAAATGACATCCTACTAAAATAAATCTCAAAGTTAAACTTTTTCTTATTTCCTTTCTAAATATTTTCTCTCATATTATGATCCTATTTAAATATTTCTACATGTTTTCTATAATAATCAACCCCTTTTCAATTTACCAAAATTAACACACTAACAAATTTAAATTACCACTCAGACTAATTTTTAATTAAAATTTACACTAATATAAATTTTCTGTAACATATAGTATTTATTATATAATTAATAACTTCTTAAACATATTAAAATCCCTAATCAAATAGTTATTTTGCCAAAACATACTTATTTTAAACCCCTTTTATGTATATATGGCCTAAATATAATCTTTCCTTAATTAAATGAATCTTTTATTATTTATTTTACAAAATAATCTTAAAGTATGAATAAATTAAACTGAAGGGCTAAATCACAGAGTTAAAATAAGTTCAGGGGCTAAATCGCTATATATAACAAATTTAGAAGTCAGAACATATAACCTGGGAAAATAAAAGGGCCAAATGGGAAGTTTGACACCAAAACGTATCCCAGGGCGCGTATTAATTCTAACCTTTTTCTCATATTTCTAGACATTGTAGTTTTATTAACATGTTTATTTTCTGCTTATATTACGTTTACCAAATTACCACACATCTTTTTCTTATTTCCAATCTATTTATCAATGGTTTAATCTCAACAGGTTCATATATAAATTTCTTGCTAGAACTGTACAAAGTCGGGTTGGACCCAAGCAACCCGACGTGTACATTCAACTTTTTGTACAGT
The DNA here is from genome assembly GCA_948099555.1 of Croton setiger. Classification (NCBI taxonomy): domain Eukaryota; kingdom Viridiplantae; phylum Streptophyta; class Magnoliopsida; order Malpighiales; family Euphorbiaceae; genus Croton; species Croton setiger. The sequence continues at coordinate 7,685 of CANUEY010080890.1, forward strand.
CGATAACATTTAACTGTAATAGGTCCATATATAGGTTCCAATCTTTTTCTCTTTTTTCTATTTTACATTCAACTTCATAACATTTGATATTAAAAAAAAAAAAGTACAAAATTTAAACCTATGCATATTAGATTGATCGAACTGAGCTCGTGTTTTGTACACTCCTATTTCTTGCTAATCTACGCATTTTTTTTTTAAAAATTTTTTGATTTAATAACCCACTGTACAGTTTCATCTTAATGTTAGTTTTTTTTTATTAATATTTCTCTTTAATGCTGTGCGTTTCATTATTAATTTTATATTTTCGTTATTAATATTATTAACTAATTTGAGTAATTGTATATTGATAATAATATTTGCATCAAATATTATTTTTATTTTAAAAAACAACACTTCATCTATATCAATTCATTCATTTCAAAAAAATTTATTGACTAAAGTAGTCTAAAATATCATATTAGTAAAAATAGAAATAGCAATCTTAATCTATGCTTAATTTAGTGAAGCAAAATAACATATTTATTCTTTACTAAAAAAAAAATTCACGCATTGTGTTGGCCTTTGTTTTATTATGCATATTGGACTTAGATAATAGTTATCAACTGGACCAACTAAAAATAAACTAATACACAAAAGAGTTACCATACCATGTTGAATTGATCAATTGTTATGATTTAAATTTTATGCTGGTATTACAATTCTAAAAAAAAAGTGGTAGTATTCCAAATTAACATAGGAGAAGACAGAGGATGTTTTTTCAGTCATTATTAAACATAATTTGACAAATTAATTTTTATGATTAAAAATTAATATTCATTAATAGAAAATGATTTAGAATAACCCACTAAATAACAACATTTTATTGTATATTGAATTAATTTTTAAAGATTAATTAATTTAAAATAGATTTTAAAAGATATATTTAACCTTAAAACACATAATTATATAGAAGTGTTTTAGGCAAACTCACAGGAGCATAGTTCGTAAATAGCAAAGTTTTTGTGTCTTCTAGCAAGTTAGAAATCTTATGCTACAATATTCCTATCAACAAAATGGTTTTCGATTTGCTCGTTTGTAAATTAGTGTTGATATATTCAGCGTGTGTATAAAATGATATTTTTGAAATTATGCAATTCGGGTAAATATTTCAAATGCATTTTTTGTTTATTATTCTTTTATCCTTTATTTGTCAAAGTAAATGGATGAAATAATTTTTTTAATTACCCAATTTCTCATCATCAAACCACATACACCGAGGCAGTACAACTAAAGGTGACAAATCTCTTAATTTCAAGTTTTAAAATAAATCATTTTAAAGACTCAAACTCAAAAAAAATTTTAAATTAAAAACATCGCCTACTAATTGATTTAGATGCTCTATGTAGCATTACCAACACTTTAATATGTTTGGTTGGTCAAGTACCAAGAAAATTAATAAAATATTTTTGAGTTATTTTAAAAATAAATTATACTATATTCTTAGATTATACTTATAAAAATGTTAATTTAATTAAGAATCAATTGCAGAATAATTATTTTTGCTTAATTCTAAATGATATATAATATTGAGAAATATGTGATTGAATTTATGAAGGAAAATGATTTGAAGTATTATGGTTGAAATGTAAACCATTGGCTAATTATAAATTGAAACTAGAGAGTGAATAGAGGAAAGAGTCATAGGGATGTCAAGTATCCACCAAAGCTCCAACCCTCATTCATTTGTTTCCTTTCCTAAATTTCCTATTACAAGACCGTAGACTTCGGAAAGCCACAAACTGAAAAAGAACAAACCTTTAATTTCCATTGCTTCTCCTTTCTTCATTGCTGTTATAAAACACTTTTAAACGTAATATTATTATTTTTACAACAAGTTTCATTCATTCGTCGCTTCATTTCTTTTTCTTAGTTGTCTCTTTTAGTAGGCCTATGGACGGCGAGCAGGCCTATTAGAAGAGTCCAACCCAACCACCCACCACCACCACATTCAAGCCGTAACTTAGTCGTTAACATTCTTTAAACATGTCTGACATTTCCTTGGAGCAGATAAAAAATGAGAATGTTGATCTTGTAAGGACAAAATTCTATATAGTATTATACATTCTTTTTGTTGTTTATTTTGTATTTTATAGCCAATATATGCCATGGCATCGTGGGAAAATAAATTATAAATTGTAAAATTTTTGTGTAGGAGAGAATACCTGTTGAACAAGTGTTTGAGAAGCTAAAATGCACGAAACAAGGGTTGAGTGCAGCTGAAGGAGAAGCAAGACTTCAAATTTTTGGGCTCAACAAGCTTGAGGAGAAAAAGGAGAATAAAATTCTAAAATTCTTGGGTTTTATGTGGAATCCTTTGTCATGGGTTATGGAAACAGCTGCGATCATGGCCATTGTTTTAGCCAATGGAGGAGGCAAGCCGCCGGATTGGCAAGATTTCATCGGAATCGTTGTTCTGCTTTTCATCAACTCCACCATCAGCTTCATTGAAGAAAACAATGCAGGCAACGCTGCGGCTGCTTTGATGGCTGGTCTTGCTCTTAAATGCAGGGTACGTATATTATCTTCGCAACTGTTTCTGTTTCTTTATTAGAAATGCTTATTACTTTTTATTATTTCTTTTGTTGCAGGTTCTAAGAGATGGAAAATGGAGTGAGCAGGATGCTGCAATTTTGGTTCCAGGAGATATGATTAGTATCAAGTTGGGGGATATTGTCCCAGCCGATGCTCGTCTGATGGAAGGAGACCCGCTAAAGATTGACCAGTCTGCTCTTACTGGTGAGTCCCTTCCGGTAACAAAACATCCCGGAGAAGGGGTTTACTCTGGTTCAACTTGCAAACAAGGTGAAATTGAGGCCGTTGTTATCGCCACTGGTGTTCATACCTTTTTTGGCAAGGCAGCTCACCTAGTTGATAGCACCAACAATATTGGTCATTTCCAACAGGTGATAATAATAAGTTATTAGCTTTTTGTTCTTTTAACCAATGATATGTTAGTAAGTTATTAGCTTGTTGTATGAACATTGCAAAATATCTAACAAAATTGCTATGGTCTCAGGTGTTGACCGCCATCGGAAACTTCTGCATATGCTCAATAGCTGTGGGTATGGTAATCGAGATAGTAATAATGTACGCAATCCAGCATAGGAATTACAGACAAGGAATAGACAACCTTTTAGTGCTTCTGATTGGAGGTATTCCAATTGCTATGCCTACAGTGCTCTCAGTAACAATGGCTATTGGGTCTCACCGCTTATCGCAACAAGGTGCCATCACCAAAAGAATGACTGCCATTGAAGAAATGGCTGGTATGGATGTCCTTTGTAGTGACAAGACTGGGACTCTTACCCTTAACAAGCTTACTGTTGACAAGACCCTTATCGAGGTGGCTCATCCAACCGTAAAACATTTTAATTTTTTTATTAATTACATGACTTGATAATAATAACACTAGAAATTGCAGGTGTTCATTAGTGACCTGGACAAGGACTCCGTTGTGCTTCTTGCTGCTAGAGCTTCTAGAATTGAGAACCAAGATGCTATTGATGCTTCTATTGTCGGGATGCTAAGCGACCCAAAAGAGGTTTGTAGCTAAAACATATTAAAGAATTGCTGAGAAAATATTTTTGATTTCTTATGAGTTGTTGATTTAGGCAAGAGCAGGAATCACTGAGATACATTTCCTGCCCTTCAATCCTGTGGAAAAGCGAACCGCAATCACTTACATTGATAGCAATGGTGACTGGCACAGATGTAGCAAGGGAGCTCCTGAGCAGGTAAATTTTTTTATTACCTCACTATAAGAAATTAATATATTTATTTTAGGTTTATATCTTTGGATAAACAGATTATAGATCTTTGTGGGCTTCAAGGAGAAATGAGGAGAAAGGCTCATGAAGTCATTGATAGCTTCGCAGAACGCGGTCTTCGTTCTCTTGGCCTTGCTCGTCAGGTATATAAGTTTGTTTATTGATTATCATGTTCATGATATATCTGCTACTTATTTTTTTCCTATCAATAGACAATTCCAGAAAAAAGTAAGGAAAGTGCAGGAGGACCATGGGAATTTGTAGGTCTCTTACCTCTCTTTGATCCTCCAAGACATGATAGTGCAGAGACAATTCGTCGAGCACTTGATCTTGGGGTCAATGTCAAAATGATTACTGGTGATCAACTTGCTATAGGAAAAGAGACTGGTAGAAGGCTTGGCATGGGTACTAACATGTATCCATCATCCTCCCTTCTTGGAGAATGTAAAGATGAGTCAATTGCAGCTATTCCAATCGATGAGCTCATCGAAAAAGCTGATGGGTTCGCCGGAGTCTTCCCTGGTAATAGAATTCTTTCAGAATGTTATTAATTTCTATTCTATGACATAACTTCATATAGACTCAAGACTGCAATAGAGATTGATTTTAGTGTTATTTTTGTTTGATTGATTTGAACAAGAACACAAGTATGAGATTGTTAAGAGACTCCAAGATAGGAAACACATTTGTGGAATGACAGGAGATGGTGTGAATGATGCACCAGCACTAAAGAAGGCCGATATCGGTATAGCAGTAGCAGATGCAACAGATGCAGCAAGAAATGCATCAGACATTGTTTTGACAGAGCCAGGATTGAGTGTGATTATTAGTGCTGTATTAACGAGCAGAGCTATATTTCAAAGAATGAAGAATTACACAATCTATGCAGTATCTATCACTGTCCGAATTGTGTTGGGTTTCATGCTCGTGGCGCTTATTTGGAAATTTGATTTCTCGCCGTTTATGGTCCTGATTATAGCTATTCTTAATGATGGAACTATTATGACCATTGCTAAGGATAAAGTTAGGCCATCTCCTGTGCCCGACTCGTGGAAGCTGCAAGAAATCTTTGCCACAGGAATTGTTCTTGGAACTTACATGGCAATCATGTCTGTCATCTTCTTCCATCTTGCTCATGACACTCACTTTTTTGTGGTAAGCAACACAATTTCGACATTGGCATGGTTTAGGCTATATTAGTCTGACAAGTTTTGTTTGTAGGAAAAATTTGGAGTGAGGACATTCAGAGGTTTACATCCTGAGCTAACAGCAGCACTTTATCTTCAAGTTAGCATTATAAGTCAGGCACTTATCTTCGTAACTCGATCGAGGGGCTGGTCCTTCTTGGAATGCCCTGCATTATTGCTTGTTGGTGCCTTCATTGCAGCACAACTGGTTAGTATTTCTCATTGTATGAAATACATTATATGATATGATTTAACTATCCTTAACTTGTGAATTAAATGAAGGTGGCTACGCTTATTGCTGTATATGCAAGATGGGACTTTGCAAAAATTGAAGGAATTGGTTGGGGATGGGCTGGAATTATCTGGCTTTACAGTATCATCACTTATATCCCTCTTGATATTCTCAAGTTCACTGTTCGCTATGCGTTAAGTGGAAGAGCTTGGGACAACTTGCTAGAAAACAAGGTTGGAGATACACTTTTAGTAGCAATTTGATAAAGAGAAACGATAAATAATCTCTAAATTTAACTCTTTTTTTTTTTTTTTTTTTTTTTTTTTTTTTTTTTTTTTTTTTTTAAAATTGTTCCTGAGTTCATTGAGACGATTGATTTTTCCCTTTCTTGGAGCTTGCATAAACCAACTAATTTTATATAAAACTGACTTCTTGTGATTTCTTAGTCTTGACCCTTATTTCTCTTTTGATATCAGACTGATTTTTTTTCCATTTCCATTACATGTATTACTTGCTAATTTTCTCTTTCATGTATAATTTAAATTGCCATACAAGAGCTCCAAATTCTGTTGAAAATTAGAAGATTAGAAACTTTATTAGGCACTTTCGCTCTTCATATATAAATTTTAGCATCATTTTTTTTCTGTGGATTGTGGGTGTTAAATTGAAGGTTTTACCGTTCGGAATGAGTTGGTAAAAGAACGTTCTTATATTATGACGCATGACGAATTGGCAGATGGTAAGAAAACATTTTCTAGTGCATGGTGCAGAAAAAAAAAAAGGCACAAAAGTAAAAGCATAAATCACAAAAACAAGTGGTTCGGCTGTACCAAATGAAACCCTCCAACGAAACTTAGGTATTGGTAGGTTTAAATCATGGTTCGGTTGCATTTTTTCCTTTTTTTTATTATTAGATCAAAAGTGTTGAATTGTATTTATTCATTGCCAAATCAATTTTATAGGGTTGTAATTGTAGAATTTGACTTTGTACATACAAATTTATATGACTACATAGGGTTGTAGTTACAAAATTTGACTTTGTACATATAAATTTATATGACTACAAATTCAATGGTTTTAATTGTTTGATATAAAATTTATATAGAGTCAAATTCTGCAAAACACTACTCCTGTAATTAATTTCGAAACTGTGTCGAGACAATTCTACACTTAAATTAGAAAAAAGAAATAAAGAAAAAAATGAGACCAGAACCATGGAACCACAAGTCTTTACCCTTTGAATATTTAAGTTTGTCGAGAGAATATGAAAGTGTAGGTTACTGACAAAACTAAATCAATCTACATTTGACCTATATCAACATATCAATGTTAAGGATGATTCCATTTGTTCCTTCAGGGAGAGGCACAACATTCACCTTTCATCATCATCATACTGCCATATGCACAAATCAAGTGAATCACAATTTTCCTAATTCTCTCCGATCACTTTTAGCCAATGATAACATAGTTCAAAAGGCATTTATGCTATTGTCTACTCATCTATAAGCAGAAAAAATGAAAAGCTCTTGCTAGTTGCGAAAAAGCAAACAAGGTAGCCAATTAGCTTATCATCTTGGGACCCTTATTTCAAGGATGAATGGTTGAATTTCACTCTAGAAAGCAATCATATTCAATTCTATAAGACGTTTAAAAAATGAAAATTATAGTGGCAACTCACTATTATAAAATGAAACGTAAGAGTAGACATCAACAATGATGCCAAACAAAAGATCCCCAAATGCAGGTTTTATAATTAAGGCCACATGTTTAGCTACATAACCAATTAGAATGTCATAGTACCATTTTCTGGAATCCATAAGCGCAGAAGCCGATCATAAAAGGAACAAGTAGCCACCACATTGCGCTTCTGCTTGCCCTCCTGAGACAATTCCTTTCTTTGCTAATCTGCACCATAACCAAGAGACCATGTTTATCATAAGTTTCAATCACTTCACCTTTATCATCATTTAGCTTTACTATTGCAAACCCATTGTGCATGCAAGTAGCCAAGACAAGACCCGGAACATGTGGATGGTGCTTGATTCTCCAAACTACACCCCCAAATGAACTGAAATCTCATTTAATGGTTTTGAGATTTGCCTAATATCCCAAACCCTGAGATATTCATCATAACTACCAGTTAGCAAAGTATTTGGATCTTTAGGACTCTTTGCAATGCAGCAAACACCCATCTTATGAACCTTTGAATTTTGAAAAACAATGGTTGAAGGACTATTGCGCAAATCCCAGCAACTGAATTTGTAGTCATCAGATCAGTGTAAACCAATTATGGCTGGTGGATATCAAAGGAACCATCCCATAGCTCAAAATCATGTGCTTTCCATTCTTGAATTATGCTTAGTTGGGACTCTGAAAATGAGACTACAGAAACACAACCATCTGAGAGTCCAACAGAGATTGATGTGGCTGATGGATTCCAATCCAGAAAGGCATATAGAGGAGCTGATTTTTTCACCATTTATTTCTCTAAGAAAGCCTCTCGTCTCTGTAATGACTAAAATTTTTTTTAAAATCAAACAAAAAATATAAACTTATTCTTGATAAGAGAAGGATTCATTGTATTTGTTTCTTGACAAACAAATAAATAAACTGGTATAAGTGAATTGAAATTAGTTCAGCATGCTAAAATATTTCACTATCACACAAAAGTAAAGTTGTTATTAGCTCTTACTTACCATTTTTCCCATTTGAAGAGCAACTAAACTCATGAATTCTCAAGCACCCATCAGCATCAGCTTGAGCAAGCATTGGACTATTGGCATTACCTCCAACGGGATTCCACTTTATATCAAAGATACCTGCAGTTTCTACATGATGAAACAATTCAAAGCGACCCACGTCAGCATCAACATCAAACAACGAAATGCTTCCACATTTGCTTGGCTGGTTGCCCTCTTGCAGGGTGTAAGTTGCAGTAGCTAAAACGTGGTTGTACGAGTCGTGTGGGCAGAACTTTACTGCATCTGCATTGCCCTCAAGATTACACTGCGCGACCTCCATTTCATGACCTGAAAAAATCAGTTAAGTGTTTTATACTAGAAATCAAATTTCTTAGTTGGGGCGTTATTTCGAACAGCTTACAGACATGGAGTTTGCCTACTCGGTTGGAAATAAAAAAAGAGCAGAAAAGGTAGGCAAGAGTGGGATAAATAATACCGTTTTATTCGTTCGATGTAGCTGATGACATGCAACAAAATCAGAACTCCAACTACACCATCTCCAGTCAAACTACTTGACTTTTGGAAGAATCCTCAACTACTAAACAGACTACCAAAATTCCAACTCTCCACCAGCATCCGTTGTGACAAAATAGATCAACGATTTTGTTTGTGTAGTGCCAAACTAAGGAGTCAAGTTGTGCATTCGACGACAATAGGATAGACGAGATCAATGAAGGTGAATTTCAACAAATAAATGCGAAACTAGCCCCTGATGGGCCAATAACATCTTTTTGCACCCTAAAGATGGATAAAATAGGTTGAGTGACACCTTCCGTCTAGTAGAAAATACAATGTGGTACTCACTCATATGGTGGACACGTGAAGCCTTAAGAAAACTTTAACATGACGTCATTTTTTGAATGTAAGCCTTACTCTTCTTCTACACATTTTATCGAACACCTTCAATGCACCATTTCCATCTTTCTTCCTCTCTTTTCTCCTCAATTCACTGCTACTTCCGCCACCACACCAATCACCATATCAATTTTCCATTTGTTGTGATTCATAACCATCAAATAATTGGACCTTGAACAGTTAGGAGTGCTTGAAAAACTATTTTGAAAAGCAAGCTTTCATCTTCGAAAATTCGTTACTCCTCTCTCAAGCATTTCTTCTTACACTTGGAACACACAACTTGCCAATGCCATGACTGCAGCTTCATGGCCGAGTCTCCATCCCATATGTTAACAGAACAATCTGCAGTATATAAATGCAAAAAGAATAAGTATAAAAAGGGCAAGATATTATCATTCAGCTCATTTGACCTATTTTATGTTTTTTATTGGACGAAAGATATGATTGGACCTATTTTGAATAGTCTCAAAAGTTTAATAGTACTGCTAAAAGATATTAACTGGGGTAAAAGTCCAAACCTGTAATAATATAGGGTGCAAAAGATATTATTAACTGGGGTGAACAATTGGTAATCATTACCGAACGGTCGGTAATCGGTGAACTGATTAGTATTTTACCATTACCATTACTGATGGCGAATGCGGTTGGTAACCGAAATTTTTTAGCCTTATTACCGATCGGTAATTACCGATCACCGAACCTGTGAAAACATATATATTCATTTCACATTCAACTTTAAACTGACGTAGTTTTGAAGAGTCAAAATTCGGTTATTTTTTGAGGAGTCAAAATTCGGTTATTTTTTAAGTAATTCGGTAAATTTTTTTACCGAAAATTTCAAAGTCGCTACCGAAACCGATACTGAATACCGACGGTTATTACCAATTACTGATTGGTAAATCACCTTTACCGATTTTCGGTTACTGAATTGATTCGGTTCGGTAATTATTGATCAGTAATTCGGTAATAACCAAAATTTGCTCTCCCCTATCCTTGATGCAATAACATGGAGGATTCTTGACAAATTACATAAGGTCAAATACATGCATATTCATATTCCATTGTAGAATTTCTCTAATAGCACCTTATTCTTTGTGACCCATTAGACATTTATCCTTTAAATTCATTTGATAGTTAAACCCCTCCATACACTAGTGTGAAAAGCAAAAAATGTTTCTCAAGTTGACTTCAACGCTCGAATTTTTGCAATTCCAACTTCAAACAACCTATTTTCTTCACTCAAACTCCAATTTTAGTCGTTCTTTGAACTGATGACTTGTTTTCATCATATGAACCTTATTTTTACATCAAAAAGGTCGAAAAATACCTTGAAACACATTTTAAGACCTCGGAGAGCAAAAACAATGAGAACGGGCTTGATCCAAGCCATGGCTAGCACTGGCCAACCCGACCATCACAACCAGCCAACCCAGCCATGTCGAGTGGTGAACTTGACCAAGTTGGTCCTCCATGCAGCAGTTAGCCCCTTTTTAGCATCTTTTCAGCATATTCAGACATATTCCAGAATATTTGTAACAACTCTATGCCTATATGCATCATTGAAACAGATCATTTTTTTTCCATACATATAGCATGCTATGAATCCATCACTATAATTTTTTAAACAACTTATTATATGCCTTAATTATATTTTACAAAACAAGTAACTATGCTCAACTACAACAAACCACAATGTTACAATTTACAAAATTCTCTCCGGCGGAGCAGTCATTCTAGCAGATCTAGATGGTTTGGAGTTCATAAACCCATGCAATTTAGATCAATTGAAAAAATATTATGTATAAATCACATGCATTGTAACAGAATTACGTGAACCTGATTCTCCTTTTGTAAAGAAAAGAAAATATTGTATTACGGAGATACGTAGGCGACCCCTTTGGTCTCGGTTCAAAATTAAATTTCAATTTTCACCTCATTCTCTTTGCCAATAAAAAAAGAAAAAAAAAAAAGAAGAAAAGAAAAGCTCGCTAAGTCGAAAACCCAAAAGGGCGGCTTAGGCAAAAATTAGAGCAAATAAAAAATAAAATCTCGCTAAGTTGAAAACCCGAAAGGGTGGCTTAGGCAAAAATGGGCAGCTCGCTAAGTTGAAAACCCAAAAGGGCGACTTAGGCAAAAGTTAGAGCTAAAAAAAAACCAAATTATACTTGGGAAGAAAAGTCCTTAAGTCCAAAAAATTACAAAATTCCAAAATTCGGGTCAAAACCCGAGAGTCAAAAATCCAAAACAAAAGTTCATCTCCTAAAAAGTCAAAAATCCAAAAATTCCATCTCCTAAATCAAGTCAAAAGAAGTCAAAATTGACAAAATCGAGTTAGTCAAAAGTCTAAGCTTCCTACTCCATGCTGGGAGCAACATCCTTCTCGTCTTCTTTAGATCCAAGGTCTTCTTTCAACTCCGTCACCTTAAGGAGTCAGCTTAATCTCTCTGTTAGTCACCTCACCAGTGTCTATCAAACCTTGATTCCATCCTCCCAGTTCGCTCAGCAGGACGTTCCTTCTTAGCTTATCAATTGGTCATGCTTGAAAGATAAACCAAGCTAGTATTCAGGAAAAGTTTGAACACTTGAAGAAAGCAAACCTACAAGTAGATCCATTCTATTCGAAAAAAGAACCAATTGAAGAAACAATTCTGTCATTAAAACTCAAGTCCGCTTTGTCTAAATTCAGCGGGGTTTCTATCAACAAAATGCTATCAATGCAGCTCATCTCCTCTAGTTTGCCTAATCAGGGGGCAGAATCACAAATCTCCAAAGCCTATTAGACAAGAAAACCTGCCAAGAGGCAAGAAACAAAGAACATCATCTTAAGTCTCATCTATCAGAGATGACAGAATCATTTTCTGCTCATCCACCAATGTTGTTTGGGCATATATCTTAGTGATGTACCTAACCAAAGGGCACATATCCTCCATCATAACCCAAAGAGAGAAAAAAATGAGCCTTAAGTTCTTAAATTTCATACAAACCTTCAAGAAAATCTCAATCCACTACTACTCTTCGTAAAGTGACCAAAACAACCAAACCATATAACCTCCTATTGATCCATTCACCTTTCATAAGACTCTTAGTCCAATTATGCATGGCAAAATTTGGATACGCGAGTTCTCCCCGCGCATCCAGACTCCGACCTCAAAATTCGCGATTCAAAACGCCACTGAGCTTTATAAATCTCATTTATGTCGCCCAGTGGGAGGCAATTGTGAATACTCGAATTTTGAGGCCTGGAAAAATGATTTTTCGCAGACCGTGAACAGTCGCGCCGGACCAGACATTTTCATAAAACAGCACCGGAAGTATGCCTTCATAGTACTTGAAATGTCTAGGATTTCACGAGTGCCACAGAAATGCTCTCAAAATAGCCATCGGAGTCCCGGAACGTCCCGAAAAGGCTCCGGAACGAAAAACGCGCGAGTTGCGGAGGGAAGGCAGCCCTAGCCGCCCAAGGAAGGTGTCCCTAGCCGCCCTCTTGAGGCAGCCCTCGCCGCCCTCTGGTGGTAGCCCAGGCCGCCCTCCAAGGCAGCCCGGGCCCCCCTCGACAGCAGCCCGGGCCGCCCTCTGTTGACTTTTTGGCCGAGTTTCACCTATAAATACCTCCCAAACCGATCACTTTCCACACACCTTGAGCTATGTTGACAACCGCTCTCTTCATTCTTGCCTACGGTGATTCTTCATCTCAAAAGCAATTCTTTACTGCTTTCTGCATTGCATCTCTTTGATAACTTGCATTTGCATACATAAATCATATAAAAATAAGTCAAATCAAGCTGAAGCTAAGGAGTGGGCGTCAATTACCACAGGTATACTCCGAAACTCTTTCTCTTTGATTTTTTAATATTGCATCTTGCATCATGCATACATAACATTTTACATCTCATGCATACAATTTTTGGCAAAATATGCCATTATAATCACTTATTTTGGCTGTTGCGCCACCAAAATTAAACCTTTTGGCCACAGTGCTGCTAAATCACTTTTTGGCAAATAACGCCTAAAACAAACACATATTTTGGCCGCTGGGCCATACTAAAAATCACATTTTGGCCTCAAGGCCTAACAAACCTCTTTTTCCCCCAACGGAAACACACTTTTTGGCCAAAAGGCCTAAAAATCAATCTCCCCCAGCGGAAATCAAACAAAATCATATCTTTGACCACGGAAGTCATAAAACTCCTTTTTCGGTCACTAGACCAATCAAATCACATTTTTTACCACGGAAGTTATAAAACTCCTTTTTCGGCCACTAGGCCTAAATTTTACACTTTTCGACCACGGACGTCGATAAACTCCTTTTCAGCCACAAGGCCTACATTTCGACCACGGACGTCAATAAACTCCCCTTTTCGACCCCTAGACCTAAATTCACTTCTCACACACTCATAGCATGCATACATGCATACACCCCCTACATCGCCTTTAAATAGGCAAGTTCGAACTACATTGACCTTGATCTCTCATTCAAAAGAGAGTATGTAGGCATATTCGAGATATAACTTCGAATAGCAGCTCTCCCTACTCCCGATCATTTCGTCCAAATCTTCATTCCTACATAACATTCACTTAGGAGAGAAATATTTGATATGAATGCATGACATAACCTCCGAATCCATCTCGGGTTCGAAGACTAGTGCATTTCATTCATTGGGGCGATTAGGTTAATCACAAAATGGAGTCACTAAGGGGTTCTTTCTTAATTTTTCCCCTTTAACAAAATAAATTAAGTAGTGACTCTACACACACATTTTTCACCCCGAGTAAACATCCCCGGTCAACCAACTTCCCTTGCAGATCGGCCCGGCGGCTCGGAGGGGCAACCGACTCCGGTAAAGGTTCACAGTGAGTAGTCATCCTGTGAAAATATTTTATATTGGAATCATCACCAGCAAGCTAATTTTGTTTAGATGTTTATTGCATCTCCTGCTATTGTATAAAGTAGCATATAACTCATATGTCTACTTTAATTTTATAGTATTAGAACTAAAAACATTCTGTCTTAACCATGAAAGCTTTCATTTACATTCCTTTAGGGCCAATTTAAATTCTTTATGAAACTGAGATGACTAATGATGAAGTTCTAGTACATACTTCATGATTTTACCATCATGAGAAATAGTCATCCCTTCCCAACACTGAGCAATTACCTCCTTACAATTAACTTCTTTAACCCAAATTTTCTTAAAGCCGAAGTGTTTGGGAACATATTGTAATCGATCAACTCGTAAAGAAATAAGACGATAAGAATGATAATAGCTCCAATTGCCTGAACCTTAGCATTAGTGAACATATTAGACCACGCCATTATAGATACTGCTCGATCCAACCGTTCAAGTACAACATCTTCACCCTCCCAGCCATTTTTCCAAGTAAATAGATTTACACTACATCCCAAATCAATTAATTCACAGTCAATCAAAGTATTATGGAAACCTTTTAAGCACCATTTAGGCTGCGGGTGTTGGCTTTCCTTGTCATTACCATATAGAATATTGTTAAAGTCTCTCACCATCATCCATGGAAGCATCAATTTATTATGCAGAGAATGTAATAAATCCTAGGACCTCATTCGTATTGTTGTACCAGATAAACCAAAAACCCTAGTTAGTCGCTAATTATTCAATCCAACTCCTTCGACTTCCATATCTATATGACAAGTAGAATAACTAATTAACAGAACATTATCTACTTTCCTCCACAATAAAACTATTCCATCATTATACCCGACAGGATTCAGAATAAAATATTCTATAAAGCCCATACTCTTTTTTATTTTAAACACTTTCTTTGTTTATCATAGTTTCCATTAAAAAAATAAATTTGGGTTTATTATCCTTTATTATGTCTACTAAGACCGTAACTTTTTGTGAGTTGCCCAATTCACAACCGTTCCAGCTCAATATCGTCATATATCTTAGTAGGCAGGAAAACCACAACCCATTTGTGCGTAGTTTGTGAACTGTTGACAACAATCTCAAGAACAACCTCATCAAATTTAACACCAACTATACCCTCACCGTGCACCTTATCCTCCAAATTTTCCTTCACAATATTCTCTTCAACCCTTCTTCTCTTAGGATCACTAATAACAAGAATAAGACTTTCTTTCTCCTCCACATTAATCGGGATTTCCTTATCCTTCTGCAAATTTTGAATTTGAATTTCCTCCTGCACACTCGAATTCAAACCAATCTCCACCTATTTACCTATGACCACTGTTGACGAACAGTAACGGTGCTCCTCCCTTGATCGGGAGGGTTTTTCTCGATTTTCTTTTTCAAAGAAATTGTTCATTCAAAAGTTTTCAAACGGTTCTCAAACAAAAGAGGTTCAAAAAGATTCTTTCAAAAAGGGTTCGGTTTTGGAAACCGAATACGGGTTTAGGCGATAAAAGCCGTTTTGGATATTTGCCGAAGCTAGTCGGTCTTAAAATTTCGTTTGAGTCGCCACCCATATCGGGAACCGGTTTTTACAAAAACCATAAAAATTCATTTGACTCTGTTTTGAAAATTGGATAAGGCACAAAAATCCGAACCGAAGATTTTGGGTAAGTGGGTAGGGTACGTTAGCCGAAATTACAATTTCGACTAACGCCCGGTTTAGACCGGCCTCCAAAAACCAATTTGATTTTCCGAATTTTAAAGTTAAGACTGAGATTTTCGAAAAGCCACTATCGATGTTCCTAAACAATGATCAAAGTCGTTTTGTAAAAAGACAATACAGAAAGCAATAAATTGCGCGAATTTAAATCGCGGAAAGATGAAACAGCCCTTAATTCTAAATTATTCTTTCTCCGATTTCTCGGAGAAAATAATTACAAACTGAATCTCCTAAAATATATTCTACCCAATTTATTCACGAAAATAAACCCGGCGCCCAAAAAATTAACAATTTAAAGCATTTCATGAAAAATTGCAGTTTAGTACCTAAACTTTACAAAAATTGCAATTTGGTCCCCGGAGGGGTAAATTGCCATTTAAACATCCAATTGAACATTAAATTAACTTTAAACAACAATTAAAACATAACAAACATTTTATCAAACATTTATACACAATATTTGAAAAATTACGTTTTAGTCCTCGGACTTTGCAAAAATTACATTTTTGCCCCCGGTTGGAAAATTATTTGATTTTAACACAAATAATACAACAAATTAACAATTTAACAAACAAAATCTATTCAACACACCAAAATTGACTTTTTGAGAAAAGTTTGTAAAATTACATTTTAGCCCCTGAATTTTGCGTAATTACAAAATTGCCCCAAAAGTTGTTTTTGATTGCAAATTAGTCCCAAAAACTATTTTAAGTATTTGAATGAAACTGAATTATCGTTTTGGTAAAAATTTGGAAAATTACCAAATTGGCCCTTGAATTTACGAAATTTACTTTTTGGTCCTCAAAGTTTTGTGAATTTACATTTTAGTCCACAAACCATAAAACCTAACCAAACAGCATTACATTTATGCTAAAATATTTAAATGTAAGCAAAATATACATAAAGCCAACATAAACATTCAACACAGAATATACAATGTCAAGTTTCTACTTTAACCCTTATGTTTTTAAGAAGTTACATTACTGCCCTTTCCCCTATTATGCATTCAGACCTCAACCACATACCCTTTTAACATGATAATGTCCCTGCATGTTCCTGTTTTGAAACTGCCCCCCCTTTTTCTAAACATATTCAATTTCAATATTAGTTCATATATTTCACAATATTGATGATTATACATTGTACATATGGCAGCAGCATTATCAGTTTCATAACTCATTTCATCCTTATAATGCATAACCAATATAAGAAAATAGTTTATGCTCACCATATTTTGGAAACAGAAAAATGCAGAGAGTGATTGCATTCAAGAGGTACATTTCAAATGTAGGCAAAGAGCAGAACCAATCACCACAATGGCTTGATTGCACTGACACTAAAACATAAACCAGACTTGGCAGAATCTGGGATGTTTGATATTGTTGTAAGTTAATGCATGAGCAGGTAACATTAAACCCCAGTTTACAATTTACTCCATATTGGGATGCCAAGGCAGACAGCATAAACAAACAGAATGACCAAGTATATGTACAAGAAATAGTGATGACTCCCTAATCTCAGCAACAGATTTTGACCCTAGATAGTAGTTCAGTTAACTATAAATACACTAAATAGACTGTTTGTGAACAGTCATGCAGTATCCAGGCACATGCATGCCTATTCTGGTTCATTTCTCATGTAGCAACAACTTCAACAGAATGTGGATATACTCATGAACATGGAGATTAAATAGAGAATTGAACATTGTAAACTAGTCTTAAAATGGCAGAATCATAGGCATTAACATACACTACAAACTGACTTGAGCAACTTAGGCTAAATCATCACAGACCCGTGGTACATGCTGCTTTCCTAAGCAAACTGTGTTACATTCATATGTGCAGGCCATTTGATGACAGACCAGAAAACATGAAAACCACAGGCAGCTAACTTCACCACAACAAACATACTTCTGGACTTCATATTAATATGAATGCTGCAGCATGCATTATGGCTGTTTTCAAAAAGAACAGACTATATTCATTTTAGGCACAATGCAGGCATGAGTCCCATATACACAAACCTTAGGAGACAGAATGACATACTTCAATGAAACACACTATACAGTCCACATTCTGAGCAAACAGCATGTATTATGTCTGGGACCTGAATAACCATAGAGCAGACACTAAACAGGATCCTGCAACTCTAACCAGGATAATACAGATACTCAATCAACATGCAACTGACTGGACTTACACCTAACAGAATCAACAGCCTATGAGATGAAAACTAACATTGTTAATTGAATGAGCAAAACCATACCAAGCAGAAATAGAGAACCATTTAGTCCAGGTTCTTTAAGGGAACAATACAAAAACAGACAGGGCACAGAAAAGGAAAAGGAAATCAGCATGCTTTCCTGCTACAAAAACTAGATATTTACTAAGCATACATGGTCTTAATAAGCTCACAATGTAGCAATATTTTAAACAAATAGCATTTTCTGTTTTTGACCTCTAACACAAAGGCAAACTGGACAGGAGCTATTCAATCTAGACACAGATATGTTGAACATAAGAGATAAAAGGGAGGAAGCCTTCTGAACAGAGTTAGATTCAACAACCAAGGATGTGCATATTCAGGCTAACTCATAAATCATTTCATACATTCTCACATCAATAAACATGTCATTAACACAGAATCACCATTTCATGAAAGCACCCAGTAGCCATAATGCTTATTTCACATGAACATGTCATTTTATCAACATAAGCAGACATACCAAACCAGCAGCAATACTGAGCTAATCTGGTTCCAATCAGAAGCCAGGCACAACATTCAAACAACTCAGCATGGGCAGTCAACATTTGAAAATGTAACAAACGATATGCAAGACTTACCTAAGGAATTAATTGACCTACATTTATCAATAGGCAAAACAGAAATACACTGAGACAAGGTTGAGAGTAACCAGAAAGTTAACAACACATTCTAGCCTCTTTTAACTAATTTAACAGCAGTCCTAAACAATGTAACATACTCATCAAAGCATTAAAATGACTAATCATAAATAAAAGCTAAGCAACATGACATACTCAACAGAACTCATATAGCTTATCACATTATGGGAACAATCAACTGCCAGTGACTAACCAACACAATAAACAGTAACAGAAATTGACAAATATGTCAATTGACAGTAGCATATGATCATCAAGATAGAGCATTTGATCAATCTGGTGCTAACACATATAAGTTCATTATAAAAACCAAATTAAAATGGAAGAACAGAAGGTGGTTACCTCAACCAGGCTTTTCTTTATTGCTTTTCCTCAAATAATCTCTACATCAATGGATGTTTACATCAAATTTGAATAAATTCCTACTCTAATTCGAAACTTCTCTCTCAATTTACACAGAATCTCTCTTTAGAACCCTAAATCAATCCCCAGAATCGATTTCTCCAAATTATTAAAATCCTAACTCTCAATCTCGAATTGACTATGAAAATTGAAACTCAATCCCCCAATTTCACCCCTTAGGTTGACAATTTTTGAAAACTTAAACCGAAGAACTTACAATTTTCAAAACTCCTCTCGATTTTTCTTCGTTCCCCAAAACTGCCCCCCTCCTCTTCATCTTCAATCTCCCTCTTTATACTGCTGGCTTCTCGCTCCTCAAGAATCACCTTCATCATTACTGCTCTGACTGGAGCCGCCTCCTGGAGCTGCCTTCGAGTCCATTCGAGCCTCCCATCACTGTCTCTTTTCGTTCCTCTCTCCACTCGATGGTCCTCTGCAAGCCTCCAGCCGCCTAAAGGTCTC
>CANUEY010080903.1:0-29630 GCA_948099555.1 Croton setiger
TTGACTCCTAACATTTGACCAATCATCTAATGCTTTACCTCCTAACATATGAAGATTACTTAATTTACGTAAAAGTTTCCATCTAGGACCGTAATCCGCAAACACCATATCTTGTGCATTATAAGCTAGATGGGTTGCTCCGGCATTCGGTGGTCGGTTGGAGAAAATTATGTCTAGGGTTTTCAAGAATGCCTTAGCTGATTCAGGCGTTGATGCTACGACCATATTGCACGTACCCATTTTTAAGTGCATGACTGCACCATATTTTTTGGACAATTTGGCTAAGGAAACATGTGGCATTGTGCCAAGAAGAGGAAGGGCCCCAATAAGTGGCCAGCCTTTTGGACCTGGCGGAAGGCGACCGCGATAGGGTTTTGGTAGAAGTTGTTGGATAAAGATTTTGGTAATGAAGAAAAGAAGGGCTGAAATTGCTAGTTCTTGAAGAAAAAAGAGTGCATGAATTGCCATGTTTGATGTGTGTGTGTGTGGAGTTGCGCTTGTGAAGTTGTGAGAGTGAGATTAATATAGTCGAGTTACAGTAATAATATGGTTAGGTTAGAAGCACGTGCCATTCAGCTTCTCGTCAACCCTACCAAAACCTCAATTTAAAGGAAAATGACATTGCATAGTCGAGGATCTGTTATTTACTGTAATAATTAATGAATGAAATTATTTTGTCCTGATCAAAGTAAATAATTTATAGTATTGTTTTTTTTTTTTTTCTAACTTGTAACTATTGATGATAAGAATAATTGAATCACACTTAATTGATTAAAAAAAAAACTAATATTGTGGTGAATTTGTTATAAAATTCAATATAGCTGAGAACATTACATTTCTAAAAATTAAAGGTAAAAATGTAACTTAAACCTTAATTTATTTGCTAATATCATTTTCTATTACTGTATTTACCTGACATTTGAGGTTCTCTTATATAGGAGAGTCATGTCGGTGAGATTCTGAAATTCTCACACCCAATATGGTTCAATAGGCTCCAAGTAAATCAAGATCTAAGGATCCAAAAGTTCTCGGAATCCATGAATTCTAAGTACCTTGACAGGTCGTCTGTCTAGAGAATAAATATTGCTGAGGTCGACTAGCATGTGGCCGTCCCTAGTCCCTTTTCAACGAGGAAGGCCGACCCTCCCTTGGAATTGACCCAAAGAAAGTTGGCTACTAGAGGTGGCTTACAAGTCTCAGAAAGGACTCAATTTGTGATATAGGCAGCACCAAGAAGCAATTTAATTATATTTTAATAAAGAATATTAAATTAAAAAAGATTTCTAATATTAAACTATTTTATAAAAATTATGATATGAAAATTAGAGATGAGAATTTAGTTCGTACCAACGGTTATTTAAACTGCCTGATCTGCTATTTACTGTAATAATTAATGATTGAAATTATTGTGTCTTGATCAAAGTAAATAATTTATAGTATTGTTTTTTTTTTTTTTTTCCTAACTTGAAGTTACCATCGCACAATGACAAGTGATGATAAGAATAATTGAATCACTCTCAATTAACTCAATTTTCTTCTTTAATGGGTAGTGATATTAATTTTTGGCTTAAGTAACATTTTTGCCATAAACTTTCGAAAATATAACATTTATGCCATATTTTGAGCTTTGGAACAAATTCAGCCTAATATGAGCTTTTTGTAATAGTTTCATCCAACATCTAAACTTTGAACCAAATTAGAGTATAACATATTTTAGAATAGTCATTCCCTAGTGTCTAATATAAAATTAATCACTAGTAAAAGACTATTTTGAACTTTCTTATATTCTAATAATTTAGTCCAAAATATAGGTGTTGGGTGAATTTGATAAAAAAAAAAACTAATATTGTGGTGAATTTGTTATAAACATCAATATAGGTGAGAACATTACATTTCTAAACATTAAGGGTAAAAATGTAACTTAAACCTTAATTTATTTGCCAATATCATTTTCTATTATTGTATTTACGTGACATTTGAAGTTCTCTTATATAGGAGAGTCATATCGGTGAGGTCCCGAAGTTCTCACACCTAATATGGTTCAGCAGGCTCCAAGTAAATCAAGGTCTAAGCATCCAGAAGTTCTCAAGGTCCATGGATTCTAAGTATCCTGACAGGTCGACTATCTGGAGAATGAATGTTGCTGAGGTCAACCAGCATGTGGCCATCACTAGCCCCTTTTCAACGAGGAAGGCCGACCCTCCCTTGGAATTGACCCAAAGAAGGTTGGCTACTAGGGGTGACTTACAAATCTTAAAAGGGACTCAATTTATGATATATATATATATATAAAATTGTAATTTTCTTTTATTTTATCAAATAAAAGAAAATTCAAATAAAAATCCGTATGTGAAAAATTATTATATTAATTTACATTAAAATTTTTTATTATTCTTAAGATAATAAAATGCACTGACTTTACATAAACAAAATTACAATTTATTGTAATTATATAATTACAATAAATTACATAAATAAAAATTTGAACTCATCATTCTTTGGTTTTTGTTAAAGTTTATATCTTTTTTCCACATTTTTTCTGGCTCATGATTTCTATGATGAGTTAGGGTTTACATTTGAAGGAGTTGGAGCTTATAGATAAAATTTGAACTCATCATTTCTATGATGAGTTAGGGTTTACATTTGAAGGAGTTGGAGCTTATAGATAAAATTTGAACTCATCATTCTTTGATTTTTGTTACAGGTCACCATTTGTATAAACATGATACCGACCTTCCATTTTCGTAAGTTTTTTTTTCTCTTCTTCCCTTTGTCAAACCTTCTTTCTTCTTCCTTATGCATTTTTGTTTTTTGTGGTGATTGATTGCTGTAATGGGTATGAATTTTTACTCTGTTTTGTGATCTGGGTATGTTTGATTTTGTTGTGAAGAGTTTGTATATGTTTTCTGTGGTGATTGCTGTAATGGGCGTAAATTTTTAGTTTTGTTTTTTTGGTGATTGTTGTATTGGCCATGAATTATGTTGTGTAGTTTTAGTTTATGCATTTGGATTTTATGTTAAAATATAGGAATTATTTATATTTTAAGAAGCTAAGTGTATAATCAGTTAGATTTATGTAGTTTTGTTAATCCATTTGGATTTAATTGATTAATATATGGCAAATTTCTTTTCTTTTTGTTAATTTTCTAGTGTCTGTAATAGAAAATTAAAGAGTTGAATTGTCAAATACTTGCAACAAAATAAGCCACAGCTTTTCATTGTCACCTCAATTTGCTTACAAATCATTTTGAGGATGTAGCTTAACTATTTAAGTGGTACAGAATTTATGGTAAAAATTGAAGGTGCAAGTTGAAACTGTGGTACAGAATTGTGATGGAACTGTTGTCTCTAAGGCTACTGCTGCCCCAGCAGCTGCAGCAAGCGCTGTAGGTGGCGCTGATGCATGCAGCATTCACTCAAACGCATTCCAAGATGTATGTAGCTTCTCTCATCTGTTTATTTGTTTAATGCTATTGACATGAAAGCATTTTAAGACAATTGTTTGTTGCTGTTGAGAAGAAATTTGCAATTAGTAAAAGAATAAGTCAAACCTTATCCCACAGTGTTCAAGTTGGTCTCCTTTGTTTGTTTGGTGATTCTGGTTGGGTTTGAAATTTCAGTTAAATCTCTTTAATTAATTAGTCTGTTCTTAATGCAATTTTTGTCTTCAATTATGCCATTTACAACCTGAAATTGCAGGATTTTATATCTCTTTTATTTCATTTGAAATGAGTCCATTATTCTATTGTATGCAGAAATAGTAAGAACATAATTCTTTTTTTTTTTTTTTGAAATTCTGTTCAAATGATGATTTCTAATCTTGTTATAAATTATGATCTCTGCTATCTTAGTGTATAAATTGATTTTCTATTTTTGGTAACTTAAAACATTATTATAGCTATTATAATTAGTTTAAATTTTACAATATGGTACATAATTAAACATGATTACTACAATCCATAAATCATAACTCAAATTTATTCTTTAAAATGTGATTCAATTAAAATGTATGAGCAAAACCCTTTCACATTTTGATATTCGAAATTTCGACATCTTTTTTGAGTGAAATTAGAATTTGATATTGTACATGTAATTATTTAGAAGAAATTTGCATACTGAAACCTGGAATTTTGTATTTAAGAGCATTTGGCAATTTACAAATGAGAAATCAGAGCAA
Source organism: Croton setiger (assembly GCA_948099555.1). Taxonomy (NCBI): domain Eukaryota; kingdom Viridiplantae; phylum Streptophyta; class Magnoliopsida; order Malpighiales; family Euphorbiaceae; genus Croton; species Croton setiger. Next base: position 4,178 of record CANUEY010080903.1, read on the forward strand.
TTAAAACATCTGAATCAGCTTGATATTGCATTAAAGAAGAACAAATTGAAAGAAAGGAGTATGAATGATTTGGGTTCGGAAATATCAATAGAGCAACCATATAATATATATACAAGTTCAAGTGCAATGGCATCACAAAAAGGAGCTACTGATAGAGAAGCTCCATGGAAGAATTTTGGGACGACAATGAATGCAATTGCCTTTGGATTTGTTGCTACTACTATTTTAATTTCATTTGTTTCATTTACTTCATTTGTATGTTTGTTATGTTTTTATTGTATTGAATTATTATGAGTTTATTGAATATTGGAGTTTGAATGTCAGATTGATTAAAAAAAGGATTTAAAATGAATTTTTCTGATTTTTTGACTAAGTATTAACGAGCTCGAGCTTATTTACGAGCCAAAATTTGAGCTCTAAACGAGTTTAAACTCGAGCTCGAACTCGAATAGCAACATGAAACGTTCAAGCTCGTGAGCTTCAAACGAGCCGAGCTCGAGCTTTCAGATTACCAAACGAGCTCGAGCCGAGCTTTCATTTTGAGCTCGAACAGGAGCTCGAGCTCGAGAAACTTAACACGAGCCGAACTCGAGCAACACAATACTCGGCTTGGCTCGTTTGCAGCCCTAATTAGAATAGACCTAATTGGTTTACCCCACTGTAATTACTATAAATAAGAGACTTCCCCCTCATTAATAACATAGCATTTACTGCATTGAATCCTGACTGAGCTAAACTCCTCAAAATCTAATTGTGACTTCATACCGGTTAGGCTTTAACCTAACCAACCTTGAATTTCCCCTATGGGTCATTATATGATTTTACAGACAGGACCTACGAGTCGATACATGATTTATAAATGGACTTTTGAGTCATACAGGGTCTTGATACTGACCAACCATATGTTATATGATATATGAAATTCTCGGAGCAGTACTTGGCTTGATAGGCACAATGAAATTAAATGGAATCATATAACTTAAGCATATGCATGTCGATGCTATTGATCATTGTTATGAAATTGTGATTGTTGATTTAACTTATATTAGTTTACACTTGTTGAATTTACGACTCATCAAATCGGAAATATATGATTTCAGGTTCTTGGTTGCAACTCAGTTTAGAGCGTGAAATATGACACTTCACACTTGTTTGCACGAGTCGGTCAGCTAAAGTTTAAGATATCTTCTCCTCATTTTTGCATCTATATGTATAATTATTATGTAAAATAATGTATAAGTAAGGATTTTGAAAAATATGTTATTGTAGATATGAATGTGATATGTTTTAAGTAAAACAAATAATAATTGTTTTATATCATAGTAAATGTTGTGTGTTAAATATTTTTAAACAAATAATGCATATTAAAGAAAATGACTTAACATTAGAACAGTTGGGAGGCGTAGATTTGATATATTTGTGAGGATTTGAGGGTTAAATCTTAAATTTGTAAAATGTATTAAATATAGATGTAACAGTTAGGCATTTAATTAGAAGCTTGATTTCAGCCCAATTGCACTCTGGTTTCAACCCAAGATTTGGGTGGTGACAAAGAGGGTCTATCTATTTTATTTAATTTAATAAATTCTCAATTTTCATATCATAATTTTTATAAAATAGTTTAATATTAGAAATTTTTTTAATTTAATATTCTTTATTAAAATATAATTTAAGTATAATTGACTAATTACGAATAATTATATAATACTTTTATTAGAATATGATTTGAATTTAATTAATTAATATTTAAAATTTTATTCTTTATTTGATTTGAATTTCATTAATTAATAATTAAATTAGTATTTTCTTAAAATTTGAATTTAATTAATTGATTATTATAAATAATTATACAGACAACTTTATCCTAGATCATATATATTTTATAGGGTCATTTTAGTTGAAGCTAATTTCCCTTCAGGGTCATTTTAGTTGAAGCTATATATTAACATTTTTTAACGTGTGTTGCACGTGTTTACTCTTTTAGGTACTTATTAATTATTAATATAAATAAAATAGTATTAATTAATTATATTTACAATAAAATCGTATTTTTATTACAATATAATTTAAATTTAATTAATTAATAATTAAAATTATTAAAATATGATTTAAATATTATTAATTGATTATGAAAAATTATACAATATTTCTAATAAAAATATGATTTCAATTTTATTAATTGGTAGAAATTAAAATAATATTTCATTTAAATTTAATTAATTAATTACTATATAAAGACAACTTTTCATATTAAAATATAATTTAATTCCTATAAATAATTATATAAAAATAATTTTAATCTCAAAAATATAAATTTTATAGGATATTTTTGTGAAAACAAATAAATCATCATTCCCACATTTATATATACTATAAATTATAGATTTATAGGTTGAATTTTATTGTTGAAAATTATATTATGTGATTAGTAATTATTATATTGTTTGAATTTAAATAAAAACATAAAAAATAAATTTTATGGTAAATTAGTAGGGGATTATTTAAAAATTGTATATTAATATTTACATTTTCATTTTTGAAATATTACCATAATGGATATGAATTTGGCATATGTTATGTATCGATTTTTTATTAGATGCACATTAACAAATTTTTTTTCATCAAATATGCAGCAAACATTAAGATCATGCAATGATAATGGTTAAAAAAGAGAAAATAGGTAGAAAAATAGAACTAATTTACCTGTTAAATGCTAGAGCTTCATGGAGCTAGAGGTGGGCACTGGCCGGGTCGATTTCGGGTCGTGAGACCGTAACCGGCTCATTGAACCGCCGGTTCGAGGACAATTTACGATTTATAATAATTACGATTCGCAATTTTATTAAATCTGAACCGGACCGCTAACCGAACAGTTCCGATTCCGCTTCGGCCGGTTTCAATTTGAAATAAGTTTGGCCGATTTTCCACGAGCCGATGTAGCCGACTCATGACCACATCTACATGAAGCACAATAATTTTAATTTTTTTTTTCATAGAAAAATGCCAACATGCTGAATAGTGGATTCCACGTCATATTTTTTGTCACCAAGCTTCTTCATTAAGTCTTGAATATTGGTACCCTACTTTTTAAACAAACTGTCAAAAAAGTAAAAAAAAAAAAAAAAAAAAAAAGCTAGATGCTTTTATTCTGATATATAGTGACCAACAACAGGCTACAGTGTTTTGATGATGGACTTATTTTCATTTTAATTATGATTAAATTAATTAATATAAATATTTATAAAGTGTAATTGTAAAAAAACAAAAAATACAAAAAAAAGACAAAGGTATCAGACATCAGTCATGTTGTGGGGGCCATGGAATAATTGTATAAGCCAATCTTTGTGCTATCTTCTTCATGAAGGGGGTGGTACAAATAAATATAAATATAAATTAAAAATAATATTCCATTCAGAGTCAACTGAAAATGGAAACAGAAGGAAAATAGCTGCACTGCTAGAGCTTCCTCTTCCTCCGATCAGCAGTTCCTTCCTTTTCATTATTCCTCTGATTCCTGTTTTAGGAAGAGGAATGACTGATACCTCCTCCTACTTCTCCTGTGAGTGTATTTTTCATTTCTAGCTCTGTTCTTTACTTCTATTGCTGTTTATTTACTCATCTAATTTCCTATTATTGTTGTAAGGCATCCGAAATTTCCTGCCGGTTGGATGGCGATTTCATCCATCCGATGAAGAATTGGTCGGCGATTACTTGAAGCGGAAACTGCTTGGTGATCCTGTTCATAGCTCCGACATTAATGAGGTCGAGCTATATAAGTATAACCCTTGGGATTTACCGGGTATTGGTGAGTAGAGTAGCTCTCCTTCTCCAATTTCTGTTGATACTAATTTAAATTAGTAATTAATTGAGACGATGAAAAATGTGCGTACAGATCCCTCTGAGAATTCATCTGGCGACAAAGTGTGGTATTTTTTTAACATTCGCGAGTATTGCAGTAATGGTAAACTGGCTAAACGAAAGGCGGGCAGTGGATCCTGGAAAATCACCGGTGATCCTCGCTCTGTGACTGCTGAAGAGAGTGACGAGGAGATTGGGACTAAGAGAACTTTGGTTTTCCATAATCCTGGCGCTACTGATTGGGTAATGCACGAGTACGAGTGCATTGCACGACCCAACTGGCCTGTTAAGGTAATTAACTAGCTCTTTGTTTCATGAATTAATTAACAGCTTAATTCTAATTCTTCAAATTTACAAAAAGAAATCACTATTACATGTTTTGCAGGATAATTATGTTCTCTGTAAAATAAAAATAAAACCAAATAAAAAGAACAAGAAAAGAGCAGTTAAGAGGCCACATAAAGCTGAATCAGATTGCAAGATGCCAAAAACAACAAAGAAAACTAAAAAAGGTGAATCAAATTGTAATATTGCTTCAGCTTCAGCTTCTACTTCTGCCTCTGAAAAAGAGAATTCCATGCCTAGTTCAACCAATGATAAAAGTGAACTTTGCATTAAAAAACATGCGATTTCCGGTTTAGGAAGTCAGAATTCAGACAAGATGACTGCAACTGCATCATCTTGTGAGAAGGGTGACACAAGTAACCCATATGCTGTTGATTTTGACAATCATACTCAGGGTGAGATTAATTCTTTCTCAACCTACAGTAAAGATGAAACAAGCAGCTTAAGAGCTTTTAGTTTCAATGATCAGAATATTGATCAGATGACTGATGTTTTAAACTCCAAAATTGGTGAAATGAGATGCTACGATTGTGACAATCGAAGTCCGAGTGAGATTATTTCTATCTCAACCCTTGAAAAAAGCGAAACTTGCAACTTAAGAACTCATAGTTGCAAGAATCAAAATACTACTCAGATGACTGATGTTTCAACCTCAAATGAAGGTGAAGTTAGATGCATGATATCTTCTGTAGGAAATTGTGATTCTTATAACTTGTCTGAGACTGAGATGGCTTATATGTCATCGGACAAGAGCAATGAAACAAGGTGGCCACTTATGTCTGATCTAGAGAATTATAGTCCGGATCAGACGACTAAAACGTCATCTTGTAAGAAAGGTAAACCAAGTTGTTCAACTGCTGTCAGTTTACCAAATCTCAATTCATATGAGACGGCTATTGTTTCATCAAATAACAAAGGTGAAACAAGTTGCCCCATGAATTTTGGTTATGAAAATCAAAACTCAATTGTAATGGCTCATGGGCCATTTCGCCATATGAATTTTGATTATTATGAAAATAAAATCTCTATTGAAATGGCTGAAAAGTCATTTCATGAAAACATAAACTTATCATCAACCTCTCTAAAAGGTGTTAGGAAATCTGTTTTACAAACACCTTATGCTGATAATAATCAAAACCTATATGAGAAGATCGATGGTTCAATTGAAATGGCTGAAAAGTCATTTCATGAGAACATAGACTTATCATCAGCCTCTGCAATAGGTGTTTGGAAATCTCTTTTACAAACACCTTATGTTGATAATAATCAAAACCCATATGAGAAGATCGATGGTTCAATTGAAATGGCTGAAAAGTCATTTCATGAGAACTTAGACTTATCATCAGCCTCTACAATAGGTGTTCGGAAATCTGTTTTACAAACACCTTATGTTGATAACAATCAAAATCTTTATGAGAAGACCGATGGTGTGTCACTCATGAAAGAATATCCAAGTCCCTCTATGGCTTCTAATGTCAAGGAAACGACATGTCAAGAAGTGCAAAGTCAATATAAAGGGGTAGATACCCCTGTTAATCATCGGAGCTCCTTGGTGAATTCCAACTTCCGAGGAGCAAGTTTACAAGGAAAAAAGCAAACCAGCCAATATAATACAACGGATATGCCCAGAAGCTGTTCTAATATTGGGGAAGCTACTTTACACAAAGTTCAAACCCACCAATCTGATCCCGCAGATATACCAATAGTTGAAGATAATAACCTCCAGATGACTTCTCATGGGGAAGAAGCTGCACTCCCTAAGGTGAGAAATTTTGCATTTTTTCTTAATTCTGTTAATGCAGGATTAGAAGCAAGTTCAGAACTCACAATAACTTGATTTTCTCTGCAGATAAGTCATGAACTGGATAAAGTCGAAGATATATTGCAATTTTTTTTGAACTAAAAGATTGCCTAAACTCTACAATATTCACTCAAACGAACTTCCTTATTTACGCCTGCATCCATTTGAGCAAGCTACTCAGTTTATATCACTTACCACCAGCATAATATAAAACAACTCTAGACTTGGTATATAGCAATAGCATGTATATGCCTAAATGTAGTACACTTTGCTTCACTCTGCATCAACTTTATCAGAAGGAAAGAAAAACTATTAGAGGAACCTGATTGCTCTACTTGCCTGGTTCCTAGTATAAATTATGGTTTACGTCGCCTAACCACCTGATAAATTAGTACATCTGTCGACTTCATATCCTACCTACAGCTTCAAGCTTCAAGCTTCAAGCTTCAAGCTGGAATGCTCCGTATTTCTTATTATTATAGCCTTCTTCCTCCTAAATCTCTGCATGGATATATGTATAAATACAAATTTCATGATTTGTTGAAAGTGATGCAACTCTTCGAGAGTTATACGATTATATAGCTTATTATTTCTTATTCTATAGCTTCCATGTATATAGTTCTTTTGCTTGTTCTTGAAGTTATAGTCCTATCAAGAACTAAACTAATAGCTTGTATTCTCTGGGTGTGTATGTATATACTCCTACCATGTTGTGAAAATTCTCAATAAAAAATAGATATTTCTATGGGTTTCTGAAACAGGGTTGATTTTTTTTATTATTTCCATTTTTGCTCTGATTTTATTGTTTAAAATTTTGAAAAATGTATAAAAGAAAAGTGTAAATGCAAAAGGAGGGAACTTAAAAATGTGACACAATCACTTGAACTACAATGGGAATAAATTATATAGTCTTTTTGGATAGAGAGAAACTAAAGATAAATCAAGTGAATTGAACTTTTGATATTTGTTAAAAGAAAACAGTAGTAATCATCAAAGATAGATTTTGCCAATTGAGAATTAGAAAGGTTTTAGTAATAAAAATTATCATAATAAAGATAATTTAATGATAATTTGAAAAAACTCCATATCAAAAGAAAAGTTAATGGAAAAGCGAAGAAACGTATAAATTATAACATTCCTAACTCAAGCGCATTCATACAAGAGATTGATTATATGACATTTATCTGTTTGGACCGGTATTGAAGTCCGGCCTTCGGATTATATTGGTTATTGTGTTAATTGCATATACGTCATACAAGATTTAATAATGGGAGTTGTGACTATCTTGACCAGTACTTGTAAAATTTCACAGGCGGGACTTACAAGCTAATATACTATTTTACAGATGGAACCTACGAGTCGATACATGGTTGATAAATGGACATTCGAGTCATATAGGATTTATTACTAGTCAGTTATATGTATATATTATATGAAATTCTCAGGACAGTACATGGCTCGATGAGTTACAACGCAATTAAATAGAATCATACGACATAAAGAAGGAAGGACTTTGTGTCTGTTACTATGTTGGCTTTAACCTTCTTCGCAAAGAATTTCAAAAGGGCTCTTTCCTTTTCTAATACCATGTAACTTGTCAAAATTTCACAGATAGCTTGAAATTGACTTTATCACATGAAATTGACTTTATCACATCTTTGGGATGTCCCAGTATATTGTATGATCTTAAATAGTCAATGAGACTTGCTTTATCAAAGTAAATAAAAGTAATGAATTCATTTTTCTTTACTAATTTATTTTTATATTTTTATATTTTTTTTTTTATATTTTTTGCTTTTATATTTTTATTTTATTTTTTCTTTGCTGAAAAGTGCTCCTAATTATGAATAAAGAAAAACAATTGGAAAAAAACTGAGAATTTTTATTAAAGAAAGAATTGTTTTTGCAGATTACGTTGGTTTAATGACTGGCGAGACAAAATTAACGACAAATTGGTCTTTGGTTCATGTGAGAGAGAGGAGATTTTCCAGCCAAATTTTATTTTAATTCCTCAAAATTAACTTACCCCATAAAGACCCTTTAAAGTCATAAGTTTATTACCAAATAACCCAATAACCAATTTTTTAGACCAAGATGACATCGTTTTGTAGTGAGAGAAGTTTTAATAGTCTTCACGCGCCTAACGTGAGTGTGCACAGTACCTTCCATTATCTGTTTGACAAAAGATGTGAGTGTGACTAACTAAAAGTACACACTAATATATTCAGAGGTTAAAACTAAAAACGAGATAATATAAGGGGTTAAAAATGTTATTGGCCGTCTTTTGGCCGAAGTAAATCATACACGTGTTCTTTAGGCATCAAAACACAACTGTTTAAGAAGTCCAGGAACCAAAACTCAAGAATTTTACATTTATACACCATTTCAGAAATAGTTGGAAAAGTTAGCCACCATTTTATCATTAACTGAAAACAAAAAATTACTAATAAAAAAAAAAAGGCGAAATTTGTCTAGTCAGTTCTACCGTTACCTGTTTAATTTAACTTCTTGAACCGTTCTCAGGAAAGAAACCTGACGCTATTAGTACTATTTGATTTGATTCTACGCAGATTCGTTCCCATCGGTTCTGCCAATTCTCACCCACTTCTCTTCTTCTCCTTTTATTCTTTCTGCTATCTTCAATTGGATTCCTTCCTGCATGGTGAGCTCCTTTCCTTTCCTTTCTCTCCATCACTTTTTTGACCTCCATTTTGATTTTGATTTGAATTTTTTTTTTTTTTGAGCTAGGTCTGGTTTTTTTTTTGGCCAAAAGCAGGAAGGAGGTTCATTACATGTAGTTATGGAGGTAAATTTTCTTTCTTACTTTCAATTTCTTTATATTATTTTCTTTTCTTGATTTTGTTTTTTCCTTTCTGTTGTTGTAATTGGCGTTAGTTGCGGTTCTTGGTATGTTCGTGTTGTTTAATAAACTCTACTTAGACCCTAATTTCTCACGGATTAATCTAATTTTAAAGAAATATCCTCAAAAGGAAGTTCATTGTCGGCAGCTTTGCCGTCTGGCCTCATTGTTTTTTAATTTTTTTTCCCTGCCCCATTTCATTTTCTTGCTGTGTCACTGGTAATATGGAGTTATGCTTTAATACCATATCAATTTGTCTCTCACTTTGACCTTTTTTTTCTACTTGAACAGCTTTAGATCTTGAGTGAAGCTGCAGCTTGTGAGGAAATGGTACTTTTTTCTCTTCTTCTTTCTTTTCTTTCTTTTTTATTATTCAATTTCCTAAAAATAATTTGTTTTTTGCAAGCTAATCCACTGTGGATTATAAGTTATTGTATTTTGAACATATAATCTTATGCTTATTTTTCTTCTTCTACTGTTTCTTCTTTTTATTTTTTTCATAAACTTGCCTCAGTGTGGTTATTTAAAATTTGCGCAGGATGAGGATTCTTTTTGTGGAGAGGATGAAAACTTTGATTGGGACAGTGAAGATGAGCGAGAAATTGAAAATTTCAGGGTGCCTTCTTCAAGTCCAACACCTTCTATTGTAAAAGCTGCGGCAAGCTCAGAAGAGGTAATAATATGTAATAGCTATTTGGAAACTTCTTTCTCTGCTTCTCATGTGAAAGCTAAGGATAGTCCAATTTATAGCAATCATGTTAATTGCAAAAACATTAAGTTTTTCTTATTGAGAGATTGTTTCAATATGTCTAATTTTGTTTAATGATTTTTTTTTTTTTATATTTAGTTTACTTTGAAAAACTTTTACCGCTATTTATATTTTTAACTTATCAAAACTTCATTTCATGATGATTTGATGTAGTTTATCCTATACTAGTTTATTTTTCTTGGTTTTTATTGTTTCTTTGCTGCCTAGTTCAAAATTCACTTTTTTGCACATTTTTAAAGAAAAAATCATTCAATCAATAAATGTTCTCCCATTGTGTAAGCAAAGGGTGCTTATTCTTCTTTCAAGTAAATAAAACAGATATTTATAGTCTTGCCTTTATCTACTTCGAGATAGCTTTATTATGCTTGTAAAATTTCATCTCTAAATTTTGATTTCAAGCACTCTATATGGATTTAGGTGTTCTTCATTCTATGTTATTTATTCCCCATGTTATAGTATATTTATTCGCTCATGCAACTATGTTTATTTTTTGTTTCCTTGTATTTTGAGGGATATGCATTCATATGAATTTGTATTTATTTGTTATTTTTAGATAAACGAAGATGTCTGATTTTTTTAACTAATGTTTGTTTGTTTGACTCAAGGAAACCTCGCTATTAGGTTCTTCTGGTTCAAAGTTGATAGCTCGTTTTGTAGGAATGGGGTTTCCTGAAAAAATGGTGGAGGAAGTAATACAAGAAAATGGTAAAAAACCTTTCTTTGTCTGATACAAATTATCACACATTCACAATACATGTATGTATAAACATATTTGTGCAAGCCCACCCACAAGAAACATATTGAAGGCTCATTATGACATTGCTTATTTAATCATTTAGGAGAGGAAAATGCCGATTTGATCCTTGAAACACTTCTCAAATGCTCGGTGAGTTTTAATTCATTGATCATCCAAATTTCTTGTGTTGAGAATTTATGCACTTACAAGGAGATCAAAAGGACTTTTGTAACTTATTTAGACTTTGATACTATTTCTGCCTCAAGGCAGGATCATCTGCAAGCTCTTCAGGTTCCAAGACGGTTGATCATTTTGTTGGGATGGGTTTTGATGTTGAAATGGTGGCAAAGGCAATTCAGGAAAATGGTAAAGGTTCTTGGTTTGGTTTGTTTTAAGCATCCTTGCCACCTGAAAATTTCAGTTCTAACCATCTTTTGTTGAATGTTAGGAGAGGGAAATACGAACACAATTTTGGAAACTCTCCTTACTTACTCAGTAAGATTCCTTTATGTTATATATCTCTGGTGTTGCTTGCTTGGATGGTGGAGATGTTCTCCTATACACCGCAAAATATTCATGCAAGGGTTTTCTTAGGTTAAGCAATAACAAGATGATAGCTTCAGTAATAATAACTTAGATGAGTATGATACAGTGATGTCTTTGGTTTAACAATATTTTTGAGGATATTTTACAATCTTTGTTGCCTTAAAACTTGGAATTGCCGAACTCGATGCTTCTAAAGAGCCATTCTCCTGATGCATTATTCTGCAAAAATTTTGAATTGTTAATAGCTGGGCATTTATTTGGAATTAAGGTTTAGTTGCTTTCACACATGCATTTGGAACTTTTAGGTTATAAGATTAATTTTTGAAGCATTATAACGAATTTTAGATTGTTGATGAAACAAGCTATGTATCCTTTGCAGTATTTGTTAATATCAAAGTTCAGGTAATTCAATTGCACTTTATGGTTATAACCTGAAAAATATAGTACTTTTTGCCAGGTTAGCTAGTTAAATTGTATCATTGTCTTGTTTAACTTAGCTGATATGGTGCTCACTTAAGTGTTTTAAGTTTTAAGGGAAGGCTTACTCTTCATTGTCTAACTCAGCTCTTAAACCAAAAGGAATAATGAAAAAGAAAATATAGTACTTGTTTCCAGGTTAGCTAGTTAAGTTGTATCATTGTCTCGTTTAACTTAGCTGATATGGAGCTCATTTAGTGTTTTAAGTTTTAAAGGAAAAGCTTACTCTTCATTGTCTAACTCGGTGTATTTAATGGGATAAGTACACTTAGTATCTATGTTTATACATAAACACTTGTCTCCCTACATAAGCTAGTTAATTTTTTGTTCCAAACTTGGAATTTTGTTAGATGCTCAAATCCTTTCATCCATTTTTTCTTAATCTTGCTGTTAATTTTTTTTAAATGAATGTTTTACCCTCAATTAAAAATGTTTTCCTTTTTTTTCCTTTTCTTATTTTCTTTATATTATTTTAAAATTGAAAGTTTTATTTTTATCATAAGTAGTTATTTGATTTTCTTTTTCTTTTTTCTTTTTATGAAGTAAGGTTTTAGTTATGTAACCTTTCATAGAGATGTAAGGTTTAATTATGTAAAAACATAGGATTTAAGCATACTCTAGTTTTTATCATGTTGTAACCACCTATACTCCGTTGAACCATTGGTTTATTTATGTTTTCTTTATTTTGACCTTATTTCCTTTCCTTTTGAGAAATTCTTTTTGAAGAGGAAAAGAAAAAAAAAATAGATGCCACAAAAAATTGGTACTATCCTTTGAGCATAATTTATACAAATAATGATTTTATACAATATATATATGATGAACAAGTTTGGTTGTTTCCAACTTACTATTTCCTTATTGTCCAAGAGGACTAATGAATACAAGCGACCATCAATTCTGCTCAACTGCCTATCATAATTTAGTCAGAGTCCATCTTTTCTGTTTTTGTCCTTCAAAATATTAACTTCTAGCATTTACACTTTATCCATTTTCTTTTGCTAGGCAATTGAAAAATCTCCTGAAGAAGAGCTGCATGTGGAATCTGATGAATGGTCTCCAGAATGCAATGGGAGCTTTTTGGATGATTTTTCTGATTTAGATAATTCTGAAGATGAGGTATCTAACGTATTCATCTGTACTATTGGTGGTGATTATATGGATGTACACAAAAAAAAAAAAAGGCTAATGAATATAACATATTCTTGTTTAGCATGTCTGAAATTTTATCCCTGAGGAAATTCATTTTCTCCTGTATCTTCCAGGCAACTTTAAACCTAAAATTTCCAATGATACGTGTGCTTGTGTATACATTGTATCTTCCCTAATTTCTGAAACCATATGCACGAATTTATTTCAAGTTTTGTGGAGAGATGACGTTTCATTCTTGGAAGTGCATTAATATCCATGTTTTTATCTATCCCTGTCAGGAAATTACTGTAAAATCTGAGCCTGATGAAGGGAGCACTTTGTTGTACTTAGCAAAGATGGGGTACACAATAGAGGAAGCTTCAATAGCTTTAGACAGATGTGGTGTGTATTATATCTTGTGGTAATTTTTTAATGGTTAAGCATATTTCTTTGTGCAACATGTAACAGCAATTGCTTTGCTTTTGATATCCTTTATCAGTTATTTTCTTTATCTTCTGCATTGAGGTTAAAACTAAGGTTTCAGCAAGGGATGATGTTCCAATCATGGACAACAATGAGATGAACTCCTTTTTATGTGCTTTCTCTTTGATAAATTATTCAATAGCTGGTGTATTTTCTCATTATGGTTGTGGTTTGATTTTTTTTTTTTTTTTAAATTTATCATACAGAAAATGGCACAAATTAGACACATGGCCACAACTTGTTTTCATTGCCATTTCTTGCATTTGAACAAAAGTTAAACTTATGGCTCTTTGTGCTGGATGTTACCATAAAATATAAGAAAATTGGTTAGTGTTAAGCTGTAGGGATTAATTTGTGCTAAAGCTGATGAGAAGTTCAATGATGATTCCTGAAATAAGCTTTTGGTTTTGGAGCTCTTCATTTTTCCTCTTGCTACTTGTGATATGTATTTATGCAATGAAATGTATTTTTGGATGTGGCTGTCTGAATTTTTCTAGCAGGACAAGTTGTGTTCCTAAGAAATTTATTGCTTGTGATTAGAATCTTATTTAGCAGTGGAGCCTTCTTGATTTCTTTTTGTGGAGTACTAGGATATATAAAGTTTGATCTTTTAACCAATATAAGACAGTTTATTTGAGCCAAACTGGCAATGTTGGAAATTTAAAACTAGCAACACTTTTCAAGTTCTTGCTGCCGCAATACTTTATGTACACTGTCCAGATATGCCATATTTTCTTTTCCATTCTGATAGGAGGCAAAAGATCACTGGGGAAACCTAACTATAATTTGCAATGAACTGTTTCACTTTGCCCCTATCATTCAGTTCTCTTAAATACTTATTAGAAAGCTTGGATCAAGTTACAAAGGATAGTTCTTTTGATGTTGTAGAATACTGCTCTAATCTTTGCCTCTTACCATTTTGATGTCTGCCATAACTTTGCTGATGTGTCTTGAAGTGCTATAACAAATTATCACATTCAACTGTAGTGATTTTTTTTTTTTTTTACATTGTCAGTGTTCAAATTTTTTATCCTTTCTTGAACTATATTTTATTCAAATTTTGCAGGACCAAATGCAACAGTGGAGGAGCTAACAGATTTCATCTGTGCTGCTCAAACATCAAAGGAAGCTGATGCTTCCTTTCCAGAAGAGAAGGTAATGCTTGTTCCTTTTATTTGAAATTTGTGGGAACATGTGATGCAAATTAAGTTTGTTAAAACTAAAGGCCTTTTTGTACTAATTCTGTTCAATTATTGTGATCTAATTGAATAGCCAAGGATAAAGCATTTTGATGCTGATTACCCTAAACACAAGAAAAGAAGTTATTATGAGTATGATATGTGGAAAAGGAAAAAGCAGATGAAATTGGATAAGCAGATGCTGAATGGAGATGAGGAGCCGCTTCGAATGCCAAAACCGATGGTTGGATTTGGTGTTCCCAATGAACCTGCTATTGTGACTCATAGGGAACTTCCACAATCTGCCTTGGGGCCTCCCTATTTTTATTACGAGAATGTAGCACTAGCTCCTAAAGGGGTTTGGGAAACCATTCAAAGATTCTTGTACGATATCCAACCAGAGTTTGTTGATTCCAAGTTTTTCTGTGCAGCTAATAGGAAAAGGGGCTATGTTCATAACCTTCCGATTCAAAACAGATACCCACTGTTTCCTCTACCTCCATACACTATCCATGAAGCACTTCCCTTAACAAAGAAATGGTGGCCTTCATGGGACACCAGGACAAAACTAAATTGCTTGCAGACCTGCATTGGAAGTGCAAAACTTACGGAGAGGGTCCGCAAAGCCCTGGAAAACTATGAAGGAGATCCACCTCCAAATATTCAGAGTTCCGTTCTTGAAGAATGCCGCAAATGGAATCTGGTCTGGGTTGGCAGAAACAAAGTTGCTCCACTTGAACCAGATGAAGTAGAAATGCTGTTAGGCTTCCCAAGGAACCACACAAGAGGAGGTGGATTAAGTAGGACTGATAGATATAAATCGCTTGGTAACTCATTTCAGGTGAGGTTGTTTTGAATTTGAAGCAAAATAAATGACTTTTCGTAATTTTTTGTAAAATGAATGACTATCTGAATATGAAAACTGCTGTGCATCATGTAGCAAAGTATTTTCTACTAGCTGATTTTCATCAATTGCCTTGTCAGTTTTTGCATGATTCCCTCCCTCTTCATTATATTTTCCAAATGTATTATATCTTCCCCCATATTGGCATTGTGCTAAGAGAGTAAAGCTGTTTCAGGTTGACACGGTTGCCTACCATCTCTCTGTTTTGAAAGATATGTTTCCCGAAGGTATCAATCTTCTTTCTCTCTTTTCGGGGATTGGTGGTGCTGAAGTGGCTCTTCATCGTCTTGGTGTTCGCCTAAAGAACGTAGTGTCAGTTGAGATAGCAGAAGGAAATAGAAATATTATGAGGTGCTGGTGGGATCAAACCAACCAGACAGGAGAATTGATTCACTTTGCAGATGTACAAAACCTTCAGGCTGATAAATTAGAGCATCTGATAAGCGCATTTGGTGGATTCGATCTTGTTGTTGGTGGTAGCCCGTGCAATAACCTTGCGGGAAGCAACAGACACCACCGTGATGGCTTGGAGGGTAAGGAATCTTCCCTCTTCTTTGATTATTGTCGTATTCTGGACTCAGTTAAGTCTATAATGGCTAGAACTCGATGAATTCAAGTTTACAGTCAATTTTCTGCTGTGTACCAAATTGAGATTTCGGAAGTTCCCATTTCTTTTAAGTTAATGATACAATTGTAGTGATCCATGTTTATATTTCATGTAATGATCTAGTGCTAATTGAATTCTAGGAATAAGTAAGTTTGTTTTGGTGCAATCCCAACGTGGGATTATTCTGTAAATGATATTTAATGAAACAGTATGCCTTGGCCATATGATAGGAGGAAGCCACTTTCTCCCATTTTAGGAGAACAATAATTTTTCTGTAGTGTTTAGATTGGAAGCAGCCAGTATACGATAATGGCCCATCATATCTGTACAATGGAGTTTATGAGTTGTTACAATTGCATTATTATTATGTTCAAGGAGCATATTCTGCACTTGTAGTTGCTTATTATGTTCATCAGCCATTCGCAAATTCTCTTTTAAGCCAATAATATTGGTTGAAATTCTTCTAATCACACTCATCCCAGTGTAAAGTCCTCGCCAATCCAAGTAACAGTATCGGGTGTAGGGTTAGGTTTGTATTATAGACTTATTTACACACCAGCAGTTGATTATCCACCTCTGTTAAATAATATGGTACTCGTTCAAGGAGTTCAGAACGTTGTGTTAAATTCGGCATTCAAGTTTAAAAAAAAAAAAAAAGTTAAATTAACAGCGAAAAAATCAATTGATTTATAAAAAAGGCGAAAAAACGGTCGGCTTATACGCGTTTAATACGATTTGGTGTTTAAAAAATTTGGCGTAAAAATTTGACATTTTTATATCTATTTTTATAAATATTTGTAAGTTTTAATATATAATTTTGTAAAAATAATAAATAAAAAATTATTAAATTTTATTAAAACATTATTTATAAAATTAAATATTCATAACATAAAAATTTCTTACAATCATAAATCATTAATTAAACCAAACATAAAATCATGTGAACAAATATTAATTTAAAGCAACATAACATGATAACATTCATTAAAAAATTTTTAGTAAAATAAATGATCAGTCATAAAATGTTAAATTGTTTATGTGCCTCCACAATATCGACACTAACATCACCATCATCAATAGAAAGATTGAATTAATCTCCAAAATGAGGAATAATTTAAACTGTGAACATCATTTAAAGAGTTCGCATATCAATTTTCCTAACTACACAAGTTAGGAAATTAGATTGCGAACTTAGACAATTTTTAATTTGAAAATATAAGCTCGCATAACAGGTATGCAAACTAAGGGTCATTAATTATATTAAAGGATAATTATTTATAGATCCTTAAGTATTTGCATAATATACTCTGAAATCCTTCTATTTTGAAATTTGTATTAATAAGTCCTTATGGTTTCAGAAAAAAAAAAAAAAAATCTCCTTTCTTCTTTTATTCAAGCCACCAACAAAATATAATTGACGATTTTCTTTCTTCCTTTCCATTTGTTTCATTTCTCCTCTGTTTCCATCACCAACGCCTCATCTCCTCTCCATCATTTTCAACTCTCTAGTTTTCTTTCAACTCTAGTTCTCCATCATCACTAACCGGCCTCTCTTCTTTCTATTTCTTTAATTTTTGTTAAGGGACATTAACTTTCTATTTTAGGGTTTCTAATTTTTGGGTCTTTAATTTTCCAATCATAATCGTTAAAATTAATTGATGTGCTGCTTGAGAATCTCATCATAGACACCACTTCTCAGTTCTTATAGAGATTCTAATCTAATTCGGTCTAAGAATTTGAGGAGGAAAAACCATAGCAGGGATTGCATTGTCCGTTGAGCAGTCTTAGTCGATTTTGCAGGTAGGAACTGTATGTGATTTAAGGGTTTTAATAACTCTCTTTCTCTCATTTTCTTCATCAATTTCTCTTCCTATTTGATTGATACAAGAGATGGGAATGTGATTGAAGCATTTAATGAGTTTGTTTAATCTGATGAGGAGCTTCTTGCCAAAATCAATCCAAGTTGTTATGCATAAGGTTGCAAACAAGCCGAGCCGTTCACGAGCGGCTCGGTGTTCGCTCAATAAAAGCTCGACTCGAGGCTCGGATCAATAATAAAGAAGCCGAGCTTGAGCCGAAAATTTAGGCTCGTTTAATAAACTAGCCGAGCTCGAGCCAGATCGCGAACAACTCGTTTAAAAAAGCTCGCGAGTAGCTCGTTTAATTGGCTTGCAAGCTGCTCGTTAAATAAGCTCACAGACCTATCAAAAACAATTAATTTTGGTACCAAATTAAAAAATATGCTTCAGCCAAGTCACCCGCCTCCCCACTTCATTTTTTGCTATTTCATTTCTCTTTCACTGAAGTTGCTATTTTCTTTTTCTCACTGAAATGACATTAAAAATGAATTTTCTTGATTTTTGACTAACTCTTAACGAGTTCGAACACGAGCTCGAATAGCAGCAGGTAACGAGTTCGAACTTATTTGTGAGCTAAAACTCAAGCTCGAGATGAGCTCGAATTCAAGCTTATTTGCGAGCTCGAGCTCAAACTCGAATAGCAACATAAAATAACCAAGCTCGCGAGCTTAAAACAAGCCAAGCTTGTGGTCTCAAAACCAGCCAAGCTCGTGAAATTTAACACGAGCTCCACTCGAGCTCGAGCTCGTGGAATTTAACACGAGCTTGACTCGAGCTCAAGCTTGTGAAATTTAAAATGAGCCAAGTTCGAGCAGCACAATACTCGGCTGGTTTACAGAAATAATATAATTTTGTAATAAAATAACAATTGTTAGCTTCTAATTCAATTTCTATTTTACTTAAATTTTGTGTTTTTAGATTCTAATTCAGCTTCTAATTCTGATTTTTTTTTGTTGATTTAAAGAAGAAATGGTTTGATTTAAAAATTGAGTTTAATTAACATGGTCCGATTTAAATAAACTAAAGGGTAATTTTGTCATTTTTAAAAATTTAATATAAATCGTTTGAATTTTCCAATTGACTAACGGCGTTTCTGGACAAAAAGACCTAATAGTATAATTTTTGAAACCCTAAGAACATATTAATACAATTTCCAAAATAAAAGGACTTTAGAGTATATTATACAAAATTTTAGAGACCTATAAATAATTATTTCTTTATGGATATATTAAAACCCAGTTGAACCGCTCCAATCAGTTCGGCCACACCGGTTTGATCTCTGGTTCAGTTATGAAGATACTGCTTCAGCTTGGTAAAACCCTTCGTTGTTCTATTGCTGTTTCTTCCCCATTTGTTGCTTCGCCTGTTCTATTGCAGCTTCAAACCTCTCGTTAGTCTTTCCTTTAATCCCTAATTGATTAATTGAATAGTCATCATCAAACACCACCAAATTTCAGGTTTGTTTTTTCTTTCTTTATTTTTAAGTCTTGGGGTAAGTAGGTATCGTTTTTTATTTCCGTTCAAAATTTTTTGGTTTGTTTCTATGGATGTGGTATTTGTTTAGGTTTCCGTTTTAATTTCCTGTTGAAATTGATTAAAGCAATATTATTTTCTATTTAGATTGGTTTTGCTTTATGTTTTTGTTGGGAAATATGTTGGTCATTCAAGTTTCAGCACATAGGAGTTTTTAAAAACACTAACACTTCAACTAAATTTTTGATTATGTTCTCTAATCTCTTGGAATATAGCAATTTGTCTTCACCCAACAACCTTAAAGAATTTGAAATATGAGATTGCTCCAGCCCGTATTGATGGCGAGAGTGCTCTCTTTTAACAATTCCATTGGTTTGATGTTGTAAGAATTAGCTATTGAGAGAAGTGAACCAGGTGTTTTGAGAATTAGGGTAACTGTTATTTTGGGGATTTACTGTCTGTCTTTCTAACATTGCTGTCCTCTTAATCTGTTTTGTTTTTCTAACTCGATGAGCCTCACCAATTGTTCCAATATGTTCAAGTTACTGACTTAATTTTGTTTGGGGGGATGAATACAAGTATTTGTATATTACAGATTTTGAAATTTAATTGATGTGTTTAATCGAATCAATTTGCTTTTTGATTGCAGATATAATTTTTATTGATAAGTACTATGGATATTGATGTTGATCACTATATTGTTCTGGGCCTACCTTCTGGGGAGGAGGGGGCTAGGCTTACAGAAAAGGAGATATCAAGAGCTTATAAATCGAAGGCTTTAGAGCTGCATCCAGATAAGAGGCCAGATGACCCAAATGCCCATGCCAACTTCCAAAAGCTCAAGTCATCATATGAGATTTTGAAGGATGAGAAAGCACGCAAATTGTTTGATGATCTCCTCCGAGTCAAGCGTGAACGTTATGTTCGTGCATCTGAAAAGGATGCCAAGCGACAAAAGATGGTTTCTGATCTTGAAGAAAGAGAGCGGGCAGCATTTGCACCAGACTCTGCTGCCAAAGCACGGGAAGAAGAGGATAGGATTGCTAGGAAACTTAAAGAAGAGATTGCAAGAATACGTGCAATGCATGCAAAAAAAGGAGTGCCGCCAGAACCAGCCCCAAAGAGAGGGACTGCGGGAGAGACAAAGGAGGGTGTGAGCAATACAGATAGGGAGAAAATGCTCAAGGTTTCTTGGGAAGCAGTTGGTGAGAATTACACCTCCGAAAGTTTGAGAGACATCTTTTCAAAGTTTGGTCAGGTTGAAGATGTTGTAATAAGTAGTTCCAAGAAAAAGCGTTCTGCACTCGTTCAAATGGCAACAAAGGAAGCAGCTGTGAGTATATTAGCCATTTCTCTTAAATGTTATTTGTCTTTGCACATCTGTGATCTTTCAATCACTTGATGGATGATGTTTCCTTTTAGGTTGCTGCTCTGGGAAGTGTGTCTGGCTACCCTTCCAATCCTTTGCTTGTGCTACCTGTTAAACCGACTAGTGCAACAGAGTTTTCAAGTGCACAACAATCCATGGAATCCAGTAGTCTTAATGATTTAGTTGGCAAAAATTATAAGGCATATGAAGATTCTGTCTTAGAGAAGCTCCAAAAGGTAAGATCTTTTTGAATCATTTTTTGCAGTATTTGTTTCTTCATAGAATCCTTTTTGTTTCTTTCTATAGCATATATGTGCTTTGCTTTCTGCTTTGTTCTACTTTTGTGTATAGATTTGACTGCTATATTTTGTTTAGCAATGTGGAATAAGGGATAATTGAGCCATAAACTCTCTACTTTTGGGGGTAGTTACAGATTGAAACCCCTAGTAAAATTGTCACTGTGTTAAACTATAGAAATTGATGCCCTCATTGAGTTTTATTTTCTGAAGTTCTATCTTTTTATTTTTTAAAAGCAAGAGAATATGATGGTTTCTCTTGTTAAAAACAGAACATGCATATTTTAACAATTTTTACGAATGATAAGATGAAAGGACATGTTAAAATGCCATTCATCATTGTCTGTTCCCTTGAGAGGTGTTTTTGCATTAAATGAATAAGGATGCCCTAAAGCCGGTGCATTTTACTTGGTTGGCAGCAAGGAGCATGGTGGTCTCTCAAATGTGTTCCTGATTTCTATCAGGAACGATTTTTTTTTTTTAATTGAACTAATTGCACATTTTTCTAGAAGGGTATTAAAATATTTCCTCTGTTGACTAAGTCCCCCTCCATAGTTAATGGCAAAAACTACTAAAAGGAGAGGGAAGGACTTAACAATATAATGGAACCATACAATAGGATTAATTAGTATATTTTAGGAAAGTAGGAAGTAAGGGTTAATTTTGACAAACTATGGGGATTTATCAGTAATTATCCCTTGTAAATATGGATTATAATTATGGCCGTTAATTTGTTCATGCTATATCAAACTAACTTGGAAAGAGTGAAGAACAGCTACTTCCCAAAATCGGTTGATGGCATTTTTGCACAATGCTCGTCCAGTACTCCAGTTCAGTTATGATTCAGGAAACCAATGTGAACATGAGATAGCAACATTTTACTGTGACATATGATTAGCTGTTGCTGTTTGGCTTCTTGTGAAAATTTCTAATCCATGGTTAGGCGTGAATGAGTGAGAGTATATGGGATGGTTTTTAGAAAGACAAACCAAAAAAGGTTGAAATTCGTGGATGCATGGATGGTGAGGAAAAAAAAACCTAATCATTGTCAACTTATTTGTTGAGCTAGGAACTAATTTATGTTTTCTTTATCTGATAACTGTATTGTGGATGTTTTATTTAAGTATAGTCCATCTCTAGCAACTATTCAACTGTATGCTCTTTGTTGGAAGTTTTGAAACTTGAAGGTTGTGGTTTTTAAGCTAATCAAGGAATGCCATTAAGATTTCCAATTAACTTTACAGTAAATGATAGATATAATGGTAGCAGCATTATGTAGATAAAATAGGACAACTTAAATCATTTTGAAAGTGAACATTGTGATATTGCACTGGATGTGCATAGAAGCTACAAGAACACACTTTTCTTCTTCTTAAAATGACTCTGCGTTACTGGAAATTTTATATACTGGTGTCCCGGAATAAACTTGGTACATACATGTCTAGAAAGAATATGAGCATTGCACACGCATTGCAAGTACTTGTTTGACATTCATATGATCCATATGCAGACCCGATTAGGTTGTAAAAGCAAATTGAAGCTATAGTATCAGTGGCAGCAATGTCAATGCTTCTTTTGTAATAGGGAGGGAGACAACAGCCTCTTCCTATTTTGGAAAAAGAAAAAGTAAATAAAATTTATTTAACAAATCATAGGATCAAACCCAATATCTAGAATGTTGAGCTATTATTTTCACCTTTTCCCTCAACCTTAATATCTGTTTTTAATAGTCTTAACCTAGGTTGTAGCTGATGAGTGTTCTTCAAAATATGTTTAAGTGAGCATGCTGTAATTCTTTGTTTTGCACCTTGTTTCTTTTTCATATTCTGACTTTCTGATTACATATATCTGCTTTTAAACAGGCTGCAACTGCCAAAACCCAGTAATGACGTTGAGAAGTATATTGAACATCTTCTTATCATGTCTCTACCTACTGAAATGTAAAGGTAACTAAGGGACGATATGTTCCATTAACACCTATATTTTTTCATTTGCTCAGTTTTTTACTTTTTGGATTTTGCCTGGAGTAACTCCGCTTGAATTTTTCCCCCCTTAGCATAGATTCCAATTTGTTGTGTGACTGGAAACGTAACATTCCTTCATTCCCTTTCATTTATTGAACCATGATGATTGGAGCTTGAGAGAAAACAATGAATTTATGATGCGTTGGTAACGTTTTTGCAGGAAAGATTTGTTTGCAAAATGTGGCTTTGTGGAAGCTTTCCACAGAACTCAATTATGTATTTTCTATTGAACTGTATAGAATTCAATTACCCATGTATCATATGAATGTATAAGCAGATGATGGCGAAGAGGATAGAATAGCACAATGTGTTTCATTTGTTTAGTTCATCATCATCCTATTTTAGAAATTGGTAGCAGCAAATCAGTTAAACATTGAATCTCACATCTACATCGCTGACATATATATATATATATATATATATATATGTTAAGTGCCTCACTAAATGTGTAACCTCTCTAGATTTCCTTCTCAACTACTTCCATATCCTTAATGCTAACAACAATTATCTAATTATACTAAATCCAGCCACTACTTCCAATAGGTCTCAGATGCCCATATCTCATCTCCAAATATTATTATAAGCTTGATGAAGTGGAAGCTATATTATGTATATGTACTGAATTTGTTATTTTAATGTATTATAAAATTGTTTTATAAAATAATATACATATCATACAATTCTAAGTCCACAATTGGATGAAACTTAGAATTTAGTGTTGGATCGAGTATACAAAACAATAAGGAAAATGGAGGGTCTTTTAGAAATGATTTTTGTAAAATAGATTCACTTCCTCTCGTATGTGCTCACAGTTGTCTCTCAGTAAGACACGAAAAGAAGGAAAAACAGATGAACACTGGAAGGATGAGAGCTATGAAAGTTTATTGCAGTGTCCGTTGGTTGTGCACACTCAAGCACCACACGAATCAAGCTATTTCTGCCTCCATCCACACCCCCTTGCGGGTGCATTCGAGCGACTTATAAGAGGTATAATATTGTTAGACAACTTAAACTACAATATTTAACTTTCACTTATATATTGAGTCATACTCTCTTATTTAATCAATTTGTGACAAAACCTTTTACCTTAGCTATCATTTCTCAACAATTTCTCATTCAACATTTCCAACCCTTAAAACCTTATTTTGAAAAATATGAAAAAAAAAAAATTATCTCTATTGATAAACAAACAAACACTTTATCATTCAGAACTTTTAACAAACACTTGGATTACATGCAAATGAGCACAGAAAATAAAAATAATTAGGTCCAAAAATTCAAAAGCAATAAATAATAAATCACACAAGTGAATTAGATACACCAAACATAATTTAAAATTGAAAGAAATAAAATTTTTTAATGAAAATTATAAGTCAATTGTATGCAACTAAATAGTAAAGAGAACATAAAATAGTAAGAGAGTATAGAAAATATAGGTGCAGATTAAATTATAATACAAAATTAGAATTTTATTAAAAAACCAAAAATAGTAAGAGAGTATAGAACATATACTGGGATAATGCTTTTCCGAGTAAAAGCAAAGCCCACCATTTTCATGAATCAATCAGAGGGCCGCCCTTCAAAATTCGAAATTAAAAAAAAAAAAAATCACACTTTAAAAATATCAAAATATATATGATGGAATGGATAAGGAGAACAAAATAAAAATTAAGTTTCCAAAACAGATAGAGGAGATTGTGAAATGAAGATAGGAGAGTGTAATTAGAGAGAGGATACCAAAAGATTGTTTATACATCGCAAGCGCAACTAAAACTGAAACGCAATATAGAAGTTAAAATGACGTCGTTTTACTTAATACAGAGAGAGAGTGAACAATACCATCCATCCCCTCTTTTATATATGTTCATTTATTTTTCAGGAGGCTAAAGGCAGATTATTTCTTTATAACTCAAAAAATTATACAAAAGAGGGGTTCGAGTGGGTTTAACATGATAGAAAGTTTGAAAGATGTAATTCGTCGCCATTTTCCTGAAATGACAGCAGAAATGGATGAAGTGTTCAAGTGCTTTTTCTGTTTGGGATTCAAACTCATCTTCCCTTATATTTAAGATTTGCCCCTTGAAAGGCTCTTTTCCTTTTCTTATCATTGATGTTTTGGTACATGTATATATAGGCTTCTACAATAATGGAACTATGCAAAAATAATTTAGAAGCTAGCTACTTGCCATTGTAAATTGTAATCAAGATTATTGTAAAATAAATTGAGATTAATGAAGTAAATTAATAGTTTAAATGCATTGATAGAGTTATTGTTCGTGTATGTGTGATTTCATTATTTTAAACATCCTGTAAACCTACTTTATTATTGTACATGATAGTATTATCTAAATTTATGGTCCTAAATGTAATTTACCGGGTGGTCTATAATTGGCCCGTGCAAATGATAATACGACAGCGCTGTGACTCTTAACAAAATAAACGTACTAGTAATTTTTTTACTTTGGCTCCAGATTCTGACAGTTGCTAATATTCCCGCCATTTTCTCTTTCCTGTCTCAGTAAAATAACATTTAGGTGAAAATCAAAATCCCTATTTTGTAACCAGAGGAGCAACCCGCAGCCACTACCAGCATATGGGTATATGTTTGGATCTAAAAGGCGATAAAAAGCTTCGATATTTAG
Organism: Croton setiger; assembly: GCA_948099555.1. Classification (NCBI taxonomy): domain Eukaryota; kingdom Viridiplantae; phylum Streptophyta; class Magnoliopsida; order Malpighiales; family Euphorbiaceae; genus Croton; species Croton setiger. Next base: position 29,533 of record CANUEY010080903.1, read on the forward strand.
ACTATTTTATGCACAGAATCAAGCTTTTGAGATACTACAAGATAACCCCAGTTGTTGTTTTTGATGGGGCTAGTGTTCCTTGTAAAGCTGCCACTGAA
>CANUEY010081217.1:0-43320 GCA_948099555.1 Croton setiger
TATATATATATATATATATATATATATAAGAACACAAAAGAAGATTCCTCAGGGTTGAAATATTCAGTTCCACAAATAGAAACAAGCAAGCACGGGGGCTTTCTGGTAAACTAAAATTCAAAACGCGCAAACATAAACCCATAAACAAATAAAATAAAATAAACAACAAATAAAAAGTTACTAAATTCATCCGCAAACACATGATAACAAAACATTAAGCACAAAAAATGAGAAACCCTAGACAGATCAAATCACAAGAAGAATAAAAAGGGGGAAAATTACCTGACTGACATCTAAAATCACTGATGAAACCAAATAATCAAAGAGAAAGAGTAACTTCAGGGTTTGAATTCTCGTACAAAATAAAGATCACCAAACAGAAAGATTTAGGTAATTGTTCTTCTCTTCAGCTAAAGCTGCGTTTTTTCAATCTTTTTGCCCGTTTGTCATAGTCCCCTCTCTCTCTCTCTTTAAAAAAAAAAAATCAATGCAATTTGTTCTATTTTATTTGTTTCATGATTTTTATATTATTATTAGGGTTTTTATTTAATTCGAAAATTTACATTTTAATCCTTAAGTTTATAAAAAATAACAAAAACTTCCTTATATTTCTAAAAAGATTACTTTTATCTCTCAGATTTATTTCTGTTAATTAATTATGTTTTTCTATTAATATTCCGTTAAATAATATACTTAAAAATCATTAAAAGTCATTTTAATACATCAAATAGTAAATTTTTTTTCTTTTTTTAAACTAAAGAATTAAATTGTAAAAAATTATATTTTCAACTTTGTCGGGAAAATTTTACTTACGAGTTCATATTCATGACAATAATTTTCTAAAAAAATTTCATAATAATAAATAGTCTTATTGCAAGAATTTAGTCGGATTTGATAGATAACGGGAAAGATGTGGTATTTTTTTTTTTTGGTAAATACATTGTTATTCTAATGAGTGATGTTATCTTACTCAAATTGAGTCGGCTCAAATGAATAATTATATTATCTCACTTTAAGAGACTTTTTTTTTTTTAATATAAGTCAATGAATTCTACTTAATATCATTATAGTATAGTTAATAAAGAAATCAAACTCTACAATTTATGGATATTATGTTGGAGTTTTTAGGAAAACTTACCTAATTTTTATTTTAATTTTAGAGTAAGAATTCAATTTTATTTTAATTTAAAAAATGCACCAATTATAAAAATAATATCAAAAAATAACTCAATTTTTATTTTAATTTAAAAAATGTACCAATTATAAAAATAATATCAAAAAATGACATTTAATTAATGTTATACTATTGTTGTACAAGTATAAAAAAAATATTGAACTACTGTTATACTGTTTCTGTACCACTATTATGTGTGTATATTATTTAATTACTGTTATTTTACAATTATTGTACAGATTTTATACTAAAATTATACAAAATTCATTTTTTTTTGCGGCATTGAGTTCGTTTTCTAAATTAAAATAAAAAAGATTTCTATTTTTATATATATCCTTATTATATTTACATTGGATTTTATTAAAAATATTTTAAAATTTTACCCATTTCTACTTTCTTTAAAAAGAAAATTCTTTGAATGTAATATTTGAAAAATTTCTCGGAATAAATAAAATGAAAGAGATAATATTTATAAGTTAAATTATTTAATTAATAATGAATTGTGGTGAGGGAGAGAAAGATGGAGAAAACATTAATGGGAAGAGAGAAAAAGAGATAGAGAGATTATTCACATTAATTTACATAAACAACAAAAATGCGCTTATTAAAAAAAAAAAATATTTAAGTCAGTTTGAATTGAGCCAAATAGATTTATTATATTCTAATTATATATGCATGCATCATGTCTTGTGGTATATATGTTCTTATTTTATATATATATATATATAGATTATTTTTAAATTATGGAGATATATATATATATATATATATATAAATGTATTTCATAAAAAATTAATTAGGTATGTTTATATATTATTTATTATTTTATTATTATGTGAAGATATATTTTTTAACAAATTTTACATTTTTATATTTTATAAAACAGTGGGATTAATATTATGTTTATTTAGTTATTTTGGGATCATTTTTTGTATATTAAGATTGACTTGAAATAAGGAAGCTAATTTTGTTTATTTATTTCGTTAAGAGTGAATTATGTTTTAATCCATGCATTTTGTGTATATTAAATAATTTAGTTTTTTTATTTTAAATATTATATTTTTTAGTTTTTATATTTTATAACTGTTGAACACTTTAGTTCTTTTATATATATAAAAAAAACTCGTTAAAGTACCAAATTGAAATTTACTATAAATACCATATTGTATATTTTTATAATGATCAAATTAAAATTGTTCAAATCTAAAATCTGACTTCCATTCTCAGGGACAAACGGGACAAGTGATTATACCAAATCGAAACTCTCGACACTAAAATTCGTACTTATTTTCAACATTTGATCACCAAGAAATTTCAAAAAATGCAATTGAAAATTCTAGATTTTAGGGAGAAAATTCCGACGAGTACAAAGTGATTTGGTACCGATTAAGGTGCATTTGTGGCGTTGGATTCGTTTCAACATCATATTTCTAACAATCTAATGCATGTCAAAATCAAAGTTGAGAGTTCGCGGTGATGATTAATCAAAGTTTCTAGTTTTTGAAACAAAATTCTGATAGAAATTTTAATTGCCACCACCGCTACCTGCTACCTTTAAGCTCTGTTGACAATATGAATAAAAAAATTGCCGGCGATTACAATTCACATAGTAAAATTTTAGTAAGGAACATATATGTTTGACCATTATTCTATCTAGTAAATAGTCTACGCTATTATACTTTGGAATTAATCAAACTGAGTTTTTTATTTGTCCTCCATTCTACCACATACCCAGACCTCTTATTATTATTTTTTTTTTTAGAAAGAAAAAAAATTCCATTAATTTGATAAAATTAAAAAAATTGTGTTAGCTATTATATTATTAATAATGTTATAAACTTTAAAACTTAAATTTTTCTTTTTTAAGAAAAACTTAACTTTTTTTTTTTAAATTAGATTTTAAGGCATCTTTAAAACTATAATACATTATCAAATTTTTACGTAACAATTTAAACATTATAATTTTATTAAAATTTAAACATATAAAAATAATGTTTTATATTTTAATTTTTTAATATGTTACTTAGCATTTTAAAAATTATAATTTTATTAAAATTTAAACATATAAATATATTTTAATTTTTAATAAGTGTATATATATATTAATTAAATTTTTTAAATAAAAGAAAAAACTTCTGAATATAAAATCTGTAGTAAAAATACCTTGTACAAAGTATTTTTCATTTGTGCAAATAGTTAGAGGTGGTCATGGCCGGGTTGGCCCGCTGGACCCGCTTGACTTGGCCCGTAGAAAAACCGGTCCGGCCCGCCCTCGAACCGGAACCAGCCAAATCGGAACCAGAACCGTTAGATTGGCGGGCCGGTTCAGTTTCAACGAAATTTCGAACCATAACCGTTATAAACCGTGAACCGTTCTCGAACCACCGGTTAACCAGTCCCGAACAGCCCTCGAGCCGCCGGTTAACGCCCTCGAACCGCCAGTTAACTGATCCGCCGACAAACCGCTGATTCAATGGGCTGGTTACAATTTAGTCCAACCCTAACCGTGGCTCAGCGCAGTCCGGAACCGACCCGGCCCGTGGCCACCTCTACAAATAGTTATGAATTGTATTTCAAATTTTGAAACTTCTTCTAATGAATGAAATTATTTTATTTCTCAATTTTTCATGGTAGTAGTCAACTCTAAAAAATTATCATTCTTTTTCATTCTAAAATTGAAAAGAAAATTAATATCTTGTATTATAATCGATTATTTCATATAAATTAAACTTGAGACAACAAAAAAAAAATGATAAAAAATATTTCAGGAACAAATATAATTAATTACAATAGAAATATTTCCATATATTACATAATTATTATTTATTTCTTAATATTTTTTTCCTCTTTATAATTAAAATAATTACATGCTTCTATCCATTTCTAATAAAAAAAATTACAAATTTCAAACGTAATAAAAGCACATATAAGAAAGAGACTTGAAAATATTCATTCTTGAATTGTAGATTATGACTAATGATCAAATTTTAAACTTTTATTTTTAAAAATTCAAATAGAATAGTCCTTTCTAAATGTACTAATATTATAATATCTTTACATCATAAAAATTTATTTATGGCTTTACGTCATAAAAATTTATGGAAACTTCAAAATTGTAGATAAATTGATTTCAGTAATTGCCATAGAATTTTTTTTAAAAAAAAAAATAAAATATAGTTTTTCAATATATTTTTACATTTCTAACATTTTCATTATGTATAATTTGAAATATTCAATTTTAGAACTATTAAGAAAATCAATAATAAAATGTTTAGAGAAATAAAAGTTATAGATTAAAAATATTTATATGAAAAATATTTATAACTTTTTTTTTCAAAAAAAAAAAATACGCTTATAATACATTTACTTTAAATTGCTAAACCTTTATAAATGAAATTCAACTATTTTTAGTCAAATTAACATTTAATATTACCAAGTCATTGCTTATATATAATATTTTTTTATCTCAAATTTGTAGTTTGTATTTTATTCTTTCCCTATTACTTACTATAAAATAAAAAATATCATGATTAGAAAAAAAAATATATATGATTGATATATTTTTCAAGCATATATAAAATAAAATTTTAGATCACAAACAAAAAAATAATTAGTGTAATATGATTATACTAACATGGTGTTTGATTGAAATCATCACAAAATACGAAATTTTTTTTTTAAATGCGAGGAAAAATTACAAATAAATTGACATAAAATGAAATTTTATTAAGGCAACCATAAAAAAATATAAACAATTACATTAAGGCAACCATAAAAAAATATAAACAATTATTGAACCTCTTGAATTTGAATCAAAATAGATTTGTTCCTACAAAAGTAAAGAAAAATTAGCCAAAAATATACTAAATGGGGTGGAATAATTATTTACAAGTCTCTAAAGTTTTCCATAATATATTCTAAGGTCCTTTGATTTTGAAATTGTACAAATAGGCCCGCCCTTAAGGTTTTAAAAATTGTACATCTAGGTCCTTCCGTCTACAAATGCCGTTAATCAATTGAAAAAATCAAACAATTTGGATTAAATTTTTTAAAAAAGACAAAATACCCTCCTTTACTATTTTTCCCTTTCTCTTTCCAACCTTTAATTTTTCATCTCTTATTCTTTTTCAGTTTCTAATGTTTTCAGTTTGGTCACATAGAAAAAATTACAATAGTTGTTTTTTTTTTTTGATGGGTAGCAAATCAAAGAAGCTTTACCCATGGAGATGAAGCGCTTCTCTTCCTGTCAAAGAATAACAACCACCAGCTGAACCAATCTTCAACAAATTCGCGATCCAATCTTCACCAAGCAACTGCTTCACCATCAGCCAACTCTTCACCAGTTGTCTCTCCACTTTGCACCAATCGAAGGTGGATGGGGTTATAAAGCCGATGGAGGAAATCAATTGGTACTTAGGTGTAGTGGTGCGATGGTGATCAATATCAAAGCAAATCATCAAAACCAAAACAATTGACAAAAAATACAAAGAAACAAGGAAATGCAGAAAATACAAGGAATCACACCCCAATAGAAAAGAACCCTAATAAAAAAACAAGAAAACCGAAACAATTGACAAAAAATACAAATCACATTATATGAAACACACTCCAACAGAAAAGAAAATAATCATTATTCTGAAGACAAATATACGTGACCTCTATGAAAGCAATAATTTTTTTGTTGAATAAAAAAAAGGCAAAATGGGTACCTGTCAGGAGGGTGGTTCATCCTGAGCAAACATTAGCAAAGCCCTATTTGAAGAAGAAATAAAGAAAGATCTTGAGAGTTGCAGATCGGGAAAGGACAAAGCAATTTTGGGTGGAAAAGATGAACAAGAAGGACAAAACCCAATGTTGAAGAGAATGCGGAAAAAAGAAGAATTTTGTTGGGTATTAGGTTTGGATTGGGAAGAGGGCATCATGCAAGAATGATGAACAAGAAGGAATATAAATTTTGGGTTTTGTGGGTTTAGCGGGGAAGGAAAAGGAAAAATTTTGGGTTTTGTGGGTTTATGTTTGGATTGGGAAGAGGGCATCAGTCTCTTGGAAATTCCTTCCCGTCAATCATAACATGACAACCCTTGACTACTGTGCTAGTTACCACACCATCTCCTAGAGGATTAGTTACTAGATTGCCTTGACTAACATGCTCTATTACTAACCCTCTAACTTATTATCTAGGTGTGCTAATGTATGAATGTGATAAATCAGGATCAATTAATGCATGCACTATATGATTATAAAGAGCAAACTCACCAACTATCACATTTAGAGGTTCCTCATCTTCCTTGGCTCGCATGGCTTAGACCCTTGCTAGAGCTCTAGTATTTGTTCTGTCCACAGTCTCTGGCTGCTGCCTTTGTACACTTAAGATCTCACATTTACCCCGACCTCTGCCTGCCGTAGACTGAATAGGAACAACATTTGCTGTCCTCTTTGGATCTGATGATCATGTGCTCCATAAATCCAGAATCCACCAGCGATTAACCAACAATGACCCCCATGCCTTCTGCTACAATGTACGCAAGGTGCAAAAGTATAACCTCCTGAACATGCACCTATTCTAGTGCCTTTGCCTAATCCTCTGTTTGTACCTCTACCATTACTGGCGGAGCTAGCCATTGCTACAACTGAAAAACTAGCACCCCTAGCTATACCTTGACTATGAATGGGCCTAGGGGCTAAAGTACTACTCCTTCTGAATCTCTTGCTCTCCAGCTAATAAGTGCTAAGAGCACTTTGGGTTTGATCTCGGTGTTGCTGAGTATGTTAGCACTTGGTGCATTAACTGGCTTGGATTCGCTATTCCCAAAGCTGCCTTAACCAATGCAGAAAACTCTCTGAACCTAGAAGCCACTACTCTTTTCTGAATCTCATCTATAAGCCCATTCTAAAACTTCTTAGACCTCTCTACCTCTTTAGTGACTATCTTCTCACCATACCGGCTCAATCGGGTGAATTCTCTCCTATATTTTACAACTGTAATTCTACGCTGCTTGAGATAAAAAAATTCATTCCTTCTGGCATCTAAATAAGCCTCTATAATGAATTTCTTCCTGAACTTATCAAGGAAAAACTGACAGGTATGCTGTTCTACTGGCACCTTTTGCTGAGTAGTGTTTAACTACACATATTCCTCATCAACTAACAATGATGTAACATAAAAATAACTGTCTTCCAGAGAACACTGCAACTGCTCTAACACCTTTAATATACCGTCTAATGAATACTCTGCTGTCTTCGAAATTTATCTTTACTAGCTCTGAACTCCTTGGCACCATACTTTGTGATCTTCTCTAAAAAAGGCTTCCTTTCCCTGCGTTGTCACTGCTAGTGCTGCAGGAACTACCCTCGCTATCTGTTGGAAAGTATCTACCAACTACTTCAATAAGGCCTCATGCCCCGGTACTACCAGAGCTTTACCCTCTACTGACTTGAAGGCATGTGACTCATTCTCCCTTTCTTGTGACATCCTCCTATAAATAATAATAATTGTTTAGTTTATCAGGGTAGTCATGACATGTACACTATCTTATGACATATGCAATCAAGCCCGGAAAAACTAAACTAGAGCTCTGATACCAAAATTTGAAACGCCCCTTCTCGGTTCACCCAACTTCTCGAATAAATGGAGTCAGAACGATACAACCGGTTGAACTCTATGACCTGTCATGCTGAAATCATCTTGTATATTGAATAAAATACTATATGCTTAGAATTAAATATATACGTCATGTGTTCTAGATATACAATTGTTATGGTTCTAATTGTATACCCTGTACATGCCATGATTTACAGATGAAAAGATACAAAATAATTTAGCTAACCTACAAACTTCTTGGTCTAGTGATGAATTGTAGCAGCTGTGGAGATGACTCTTCAAGACTTTAAACTTAATAACTACTAGTTAGACATATAACTCGCTAAGCAAATTATGCTTAGTGGATACTTTAACTTTAATAGAAAACAAAGAAAGGAATCACAAATTTATGCATTATGATTTACCTGAATGATTTTATCTATTGGCCCTTATGATTTGTCTTAATGCAATAGTATATCAGTTAATACATAACAATATCCATTTATCAATTGGCTCCATAAGGTTACAGTAAAACCTAATTGACGAGGTAACTATATGACTGTATGCTGAGCTGCTAAGTTCTAAATGTATCAATTCCAATCTCACGGCCATAACCACAATATCAAATTGTATGGGGCGCAAATCTGTTAATTAATATGTTGCAACATATCCTTATTTAGATGGTTTCTACCTAACCTCGTTGGAGCGTATTATATTTCCATCAAGATCACAATCAATACATCAATATCACAATCATCATTAACATATCACTTAATGTAACAAATTATACTGTCTGATTTGATTATTTGATTATACTGAGTTCTGTATATATGTTTCCATGCCTTTTTATCCTTATACAAACTTAATAATAAATTATATATACTCTATTAATAATTAAGAATGCTTTAAAATCAATTACATACTTTAAAATCATCATCCATATTCTGCTTTGATGGTAGTGTGCGCTACCATGCCTTATTAGCGTCTGGATGGACTATAGCAAGATACATGCGCTACCTTAGAAAATGACAAGGTAGCTTGCGCTACTAATTGTATCTAGATGCTCTGTTTTTCATTCTTACTTAATTTCATTAAAATTCTCAATTATAATCATTCCTTTAACCATTTCTTTCACACATATCAACTCATAACAACTCAATTAATACATTATCAACTAAAAAGACATCAATTTCACCAATTCAAACAAAACATGCATTATATATTCAATCTCACACATTATATTAAAGTTAAAGTATCAAACCTCAAATCAGAGTTTCGTAGCTCCGATTCTACCTTTCCTTCTTGTGACACTCCCAGACCTAAGTCATACGTCATTATATGCATTTTGTGCATTTTTAATTAAAATGCATTATAGTTTAATATGATATATGACATGAACATGAATTATATGAATTGGAAATAATAATATATGAATTAAAATATTAAACAAGAAATTTTTTAAGTTCATTTACCGTCGAAAAACATAAACGGAGCCAATTAGGGTTTTTGGTTCGCGCGACCGAAAAATGTCGGAAACGCACAATATTTTAAAGTAAATGATTTTGATATGATTTTAAATATTTACATACATGATTTAAAGAATTTTGGGACCAAGATTTTACGACGACATCGTACGGTTTCGGTTCCGTGAAAATCGTCGAGGTTTCGGCTCGGTTTAGGGCACCGATCGAACCGCGACAAATTTTCGGATTCCGAATTTTTACGAAATTTCATACACGTGTTATACTATTTATTTTGACACTGAAATGAATTTTAAGCTGGTGTTGGAATCATTTGAACTGCTGGAAATTAGAGAAATTTGAAGAGAAAGGAAGTGAATTATTGTTACTTAAGAGTTAAGTTTGTGAAAAGGGTAAAATAGGTTCATTTGTGTTAAAGTGATGTTGCTGTTGTAAAGAGAGGTGGTTGGAGTGTTTGCTGGCAGAATGAAGAGGTGCAAGAGGTGGGAAAGTTGCTGGAATGAAGAGGCAAGGAAAGAGAAACGGGGAAAAAGAAAAAGAAAAAGAAAGAGAGAAAGAAAAGAAAGAAAGAAAGAAAGAAAGAGAAGAAGATTTTGTGTAAAAACCTTCAATCCATCACTTGTAATAGGCTTCTGGGATGTTTATGAGTTGAGTAGAAGTGATAAATAGTGAAGAGAGAGGTTTGTGAGGGAGAAGAGAAAAACGAAAATTGGGTAAAAATTTATGGGTTTAGGCAATTTCAAGGTGCCTACTTGAGGCTTTGTAACTTTCAATCTATAGTGCATGAGAGAGTTTGGCCTTGATGGAATGATAAAGCGCATGTAGGAGAAGAGTTTGGTAGTCTTAGATCGCCAGAAGATTGCCGGAGGTGGTCATACCGATCACCTGAAGTGAGAGAAAATAAGGTAAATTCTGGGTTGAGTGAAAAACAGAGTGAGGAGCCAACTTTGAGCGATTATATCTTTCAATCTAGAGGGCTTTTGGGAATTTGGCTATGATGGTTAGCTAGAGGGTGTGTAGAGGAAGAGAACTGTAGTCGTACCTCGTTGGAAAGCCACCGGAGGTGGACGTACGGTCGCCTGGAAGTTGGCTTGGGAGCTAGGGCTTTCGGCTGGAAAAGAGAAGGGAGAAGGAAGAAGAAGATCAAAACGACAAGGAGGGCTGTCGTTTTGATTAATACAGACGCGGCCGAAACGCAGGAGAGAGCCGCGTTTTGGGCAGTTAAGTTTCGGTCCAAAACGACGAGGACCAGCGCGTTTTGAGGATATTTACGCGCCCAGCACCTGTTTTTGGTTAAAATCAGATTTTAGCCCCTGAACTTTATTTCCGTTTACATTTTAGCCATTCTGGACAATTTTGCAAATATTTTTTAATTACAGATTGGCCCCTGAACTTTTAAATGTTTATATTTTTGACCCAGAGACTTTTATAAATTATATTTTGACTTCCAGCCTAATTTCGACGTCCTGAATCCGTTTTTGACGTCAGAAATTAATTTTAAGCCCGTTTTAAGCCTGAAATTAGAGATTTAAATGTTTTATTAGAGATTTTTGTTTATGAATTTATTTTAAAGTATTAAAGAGTTTATTTAAAGTTTATAAATGGTTTTCATAATTTGACATAGAGATTGTCAATTAAAGAGTTTAGTTAAATAGAGATTGTCAATTATTTTTAATTTGACATTAAATGATTTTAAAACAGAGATTTTTAGAGATTGAATTTTAAATCATAGAAAATTATACGGATTGAAATTAAAACTCAATTAATTAGAGAATTAAATATTAAAGCATGCATCATAGTTTATATGAGTTCCTAAATTGATTTGTTGAACATGGTTGCTACGTTATGCATTATAGAAGCGTCGAGTTTGCGAGCGGCACGGGGTAAGCAGCCCGAGGCCCAACCGAGCTCACAGCAGAGAGGTAAGTGTTAATCCACTTACTTACATGTATAGAGAGATGTACATGTCATATTGCTATATATGTTATATATGAATTGTTTTGACCGGTAATGAAGTCCGGTCAACTATGATATATGAAAAGTGAAATGTTATTGTTATATTGAGTTGTTTGGACTGGTAATGAAACCTGGTTAACCAGAGATATATGATATATGAATTGCCTTGTTTGTGGTTTCTGAGTCAGTACTGAAATTTGACCAGTGGAGTTATTTGATCTGATATAGAGATATATATGTTGCTTTCACCGGTACTGAAGCCCGGCTACATGTTTATATGAGAGATATTGCTATGAAATGTATATTGCATAAATGCATTTCTACAGGACTTAATTACAAGCGTTGTGATTATCGTAGCCAGTGTTTGCAAATTTCACCAGAGGAAACCTACAGGTTTCTACAGAGAGACCTACGGGTCTATATGATATAGAAAGATCTATGGGTCCTATATGTTACAGAGTGATCTTCAGATCTTACAGAGTGATCTTCGGATCTTACAGAGAGAGGTTTGACCGATGGTATTCTGGGTCTTCCTCATTTACTGGATCCAGTTAGAGAACCTTTTGAGGTGAAATTTCCGGGGCAACATTTGGTCAATAAATCACAAGTAAAGAACAAAGAGACATGTCATATTGCCTAGTATGCATACAGAAATGATTTTATATGATAAATATGATTTGAATTCATTGCTTATTGATATGCTTTGAATAATTGAATAAATTGCTTTATATGTTGATGTTATATGAATGTGGTTTACATTTACTGAGTACGCGACTCATCAAAATCTCAATATATGTTTTAGGTCAGTAGTCCGAGTGAAGTACTGACGCTTCACTCGTCTATGCTCAGGTCGGTACAGCTGAAGCTTAGTCTCTCTCCCTCTCACAGTTCATTTGTACATGTTGCATATAGTTTTTGTTATGCTTTGTGATGTAAGCATAATTATATATGTTTTGGCATGTAAATATATGGTGCTATGATTTTATAGCCTTTTGGATAAACAGTTGGTTTGTATCCATGTTTTGATATATGTAAAGTATGCTATGTTTATTTATGCTTATAGTGCAAAGAAAGACCAGATTAACCAGAAGTAAGGTAAAAGAGAAGAGATATCATATGCTGTTATATGTATGTTATGAATGACATAGCTATAATAGTGAAAAAAGATCATATGTGGTATATGTATGATATGAGAATGTTATTGATGATAACCAATTTAAAACAGATATAGCAACATGTTACATATGTTATAAAAAAATGGCATGTTTTATGACATAAGAGTACAGTTAGAGGTGTTACACTTCTCTCCCTCCTTTGAGCTAATTTCTCGTATAAAAATATAACTTTTAAACATTTCATTTCCTTAACCTAAATGAATGAACATTATAGAATAAACCTATTATGTTATAGATATATGCTTGTTGATGGATACCCCTCAATGAATTTGATGATTTGATAAAGAAAATGGATGAAAAGTGACGAAGAAAGTAAACGGCAGATGATGTTGAAAAAAGAAATGAAAAAAAAGTTGTAGAAATGAGGAAGAGTAGAGAAGCTTCGGGCTTCATCTGTTTTCATTCTGATTTTATGTGAAAATTATCTATTTTATTTCAATTAAATTATATTTTTTTAATTGTTCATTAAACCCTTACTACTCCAATTATGATTTAAATGGTTCCAACCGGCTTTGGTTCGACCTGACTCGACTCGATACTTTAAACGCAGCGATTGAATTACCAGAATGTCACGCATACAATTATTAATAAATACCCTCCACTACTATTTTCTTTCTTTTATTAAATTTTTCTTCTGTTTATGCTCCTCTTTAGTTTTCTTTCTTCTCCATTTTTGATTGGGCCACAGAAGCCTACAAAGGAACTAGCCGCTGCTCTTCTATTGCCAGTGCCACCAACGTCTTCTTCTTATTCATCTTTTCTTTCCAACGGTACTGACTAATGGGAGAGGAGAGAGAGAGATCGGGAAATGTTGCCACCAGCGATTTACAGCCCCAATGGACGATCAGAGCTCACCATTGGATTTCCCTCATCGCTAGCTTTCCATTGATGTTCTTGGTTTCACCGATCTATGGCTAGAAGAGCAAATCCCGGCAGGTTAGGTCTCGGGTTAAGTTGACCCATTTAGTTTTAGGCAAGTTTTCATTTCCCCTCTAATCAGTTTCTTCATTCGGTTTGGGTATTCCCGAACTCCTCTCTTTCTCTTCTTTCGATTGATGTGCAAATTGTTAAGTTTGGAATTGATTTCCCTATTTGGATTTCTCCAGCAAAGGAGCGTCAAATTTTATTATTTTCTGATGATATTAATAGTAACCTGTTGCTTGTAATTGTGGTTTTTTGTTAGGTTGGAATTTCAATTCTGTTGGTGTGGTTGGATGAGGAATCCGTTTGGTTTTAGGTATCCAGCGACATGAATATTCCTTTTTGAGTGACCAAAATATTCCCAAAGGCAAGCATATTCGGCAGAACCTCGATGCACCTTTTCGACGCACTGGACCTAAATTTGTGGTGGTAATGATGGTGGTGGCGTGTGTTAATAATAATAATAATAACCTGATAGTATATTAGATAGATTAAACTTTGAGGATCTAAACTAAATATAATACGAAAAGTATTTCAGTTTTTTTAACACTATTTAACAGCAGAATGGATAGAAATTAAATGGAATGACTTGATGACATAAAACTTAAAATATCAAGGGTCTACTATTAGTTTTTAAAATGGAATGACCCAATCACAGATTATAAAAAATTTTAGGGACTTGAAAATAATTATCTCTTAATAATTTGAAATGCAATTTATGGAGAAAATGAGATGCAATTTATGGAGAAAATGAGGAGTACAAGTAGGACAATGGTCTTGGTTCAATACCCGAACAGTAACAAGAATGAGAAGCTGACATAGCATGCAACAAGCAATTGCAAGGACAATGAAGCATTGTCAAAAGCAATTTGTAGAGTAGAAAGAAAACAAAACTAACACATCTCATTCAATTGTCATATACCTTATTATGAATTTTCTGTTTATTAGTTTTATGCTATAATACAACTAATGCTCCGTCTCTGCCCCTGCTGTTCTTTCTTTACATGTACCCTATTTGATGAATATTTTAACAGAAATCTTTCACTGATTCGGTATGCAAATTTACAGCCAAAGAATAAAAAAATTGCTGACCTTGTAAATCCCTAATCACAGTTAGGCTATGGAGAGATTCACAACGGTTGTAGTTCTTGCTCAGAAACTGCTGCGTTGACCGGTCTATATGCGTTGAATGCTTGTTGTCTACGTCTCCAAATAAACCATATTCCCAATGCCGATAATCCCAGAATGACTATAACAATAATCACTAACCCTGCATATAAATTATGTTGCTGCCACCAACTCCTGCATGATTATATACATCCGATAAATTTTGCTTATATCAGAAAAAAAAAATGCAGATATAAAGGAAGCCATTGCACTTGCATAGTAAAAAGTAAAACACCAGATTTTGCATGTAGAATACGGGATACAATTATAAGAAGCAAGAAAAAGGAAATGAAGTGAACGGCTTTCTTGTTTAAGGGTTTGAAGCACATCAGGAAGCTGAATAGCATACCGGTCTGCTGAAGGCTCAATTTTCCAGTGAAGCAACTGGTAATTTCCAAAGGTATCAGGAAGCTGAATTTGATGTTCGGCAATCCTGGAAATTATACTCTGTAGGAAGAATAAAAAATATAAGTATATAGTTTCAATCTTCCATAAATTCCCGGTTGTGCTTTGCGGAAAGCAAACTTACAAGAGCACTAGTATTAGAAATGTGGTCGGCAGATCTTGAAGGGACTATGGCCCATTCGATGAGTGAATCATTTCCTTTGGAAGAAAGTTTTTGTAAATGGACCTGAAATCATTCATGTATAATTATTTTGTCAAATCCATGAAGAAAGGAACTCAAACAAAAGCATCAAAAGGAAATCTTTTTTCATGAATAGCATCAACAACAAAAGACAGATTTTAACTTCCTCTTATCCTGGTCAAGCAGACATTTTAGATTTGAATGAGCAAATGCACAACTTGTGCCAGCTTTTGAACAAGTGATGTAAAGAAACCTTCCAAATATAAAACTTCTCTAACCTGTGATTCACTAATGCCTAACTCTTGAGCGATGAAATTATTAAGTTCTCTAGCATGAAGCTTCAAAAGTGAGTAGTTGACATTCAGTGACATTTCAAATGTTATTTTCCCGATCTGGAGTTCATCTGTCAATAAAAGTCAATGAGAAACCATATTCAGAAAGCATCTCAAACACACTGATTATGGACTAAACATGTTGATGATGCTACAAATTAAGAATAACTTCATGTCCCTACTTTTTACTCTCTTAACTAGAGATATAGGTTAAAAACTCAATTAGTAAGCCTATCTTGATGCCTTGACAAAAAAAAAAAAAAAGAAAAAGAAAAAAAAAAAACATAATGACTTCATCATAATCAAATAGTTTGACACTTTAATTAATTTATCAATGACAAAGAAAGCATAAGAAATTGGGAAAGCATCTATGATTGATGAAAGTTTGATAGCCAAAGGTCATCTTTGTAAGAAGTTCCATTTCTTTTTAACAACCCAGACAGAGAAATGCCTGCATAGTGCATAGTAACATTTTATCCAAGAACCCCATCATGAAAATCTCATCACTTGTGCTGAATGGGGTTTGCACAAAAAGACTTGCACTCTGATTTTTATAACACAAGTAACATAAGAAAATATTTAAACCAGAAGTGAGCAATACCTGGAAGAATATAATGCGGTTGGTCAGTAGGAGCTGATGTAGGTGGTATTTCTGCATTCGAGTTTGTACCATTTGAAGCTGAAGGTGGTGGTGGAGCATCAGTTATGTGAAGTCTTTCCCATAACTCAGAACAATTGGTTTTCCAAAAACCCACCTTTGAGTTTTCACGATCATAAGTCACAAGAGTATTGCGGACAAGTATTCCTGTCATATACAAGAAATCAGAATCCCAAAACAAATCACTTTTCATAAAAAGAATTAGAGACATTTGGCAGTAAAAAATGGAAATAACTAGAAAGCATATTTTATTGCAAAAGAAGCTAAAATGACTTGAAGATCTTTATAATACAAACCAAATAAAATTTTGAATAGAACATACCTCCTAGAAGAGTAGTTGGATCCTTCCCGTTCGGGAATATTCCAAGACAGTATGCACCACGGACTTTTGTGTGCTTCGTGAAAATAAAAAATCAATGAAGAAGAACAAGCCTCATCAGTGTATCACAATCAATACCGTAATTGAAACCAAAAGATCCAAAATCCATAAAAAATGATTTTCCTTATTGTTAAAGTACAAATATGTTCACGGGATTATGCTCAGACGACCTAAGCCTAATAGCCCAAAAAAGTCTTTATCCTTGAGCAAATTCTTGATTTCATCTAGTTTCTTTTTTTTATCTATATCAATATAAGCATTCTACGTTATTACGCCACAACCCACAGGATTGAGCTTCAGCTGAGCCTAGTAGAAGTTCAACTGTTAATTGGAGGCCAACGTGTACTAGCTCACCAAGAAAGAAAAAGTATATTGTATATGAAAAAGATTGGACCATCAGCTTGGATATCTCTAGGTGGGACTCAAGCCAATAGTCGGAATATTACTCAACTCATCTACAACTTCAACATGCCTACTCAATTAAATAACATTTTCAGGTCCATTTATCACTGTACCTTTTGTTGATAAAAAATGAGACTCGAACATATGAAGTTCTTAAATTGAAGATAGAGTTACATATTATGTTAAGAGAAACACTCCTCAAGAGAACAAGGTATTGAAATGCATTTTAGGTGTGACATCTAAAATATGCTTTTTCTGAAAAGACAACCTCCATGCTAAAAAGATGCTGATAAAGTATACAAATTCATAAAGTTAGAAATAAAAGTGCAAATTTTCAGGTAATTTTCATTAAAAACGGTGTAGGTCAATACTCACCCTGAATAGGTAATTTTCAGGTGATACTGACAACTTTTGTCCATGTTCAAACACCATTTCAACAGTTGGAAATGCATTTGAAAGTTGGGAGACTTCACTGAGGACATTAATAAAATCAAGATTTTAGTTTGGATCAAGGCATTTAATGTAGAATTCAATAAAATGTATTTCTAATGTAGACTATACCTTCCAGCTCCAGAAAAGCAAATGTCTTTAAAGTTTGGATCAGGACCTTGTATCTGCTTTAATGAGTGGAGTTCTTTTGTAATCTGTACATATTAAGAAGAGAAACAACGCATTAGATAAACTACAAGAACAAAAATGAGAAAATTAAGTAAATAGCAACTTTTGAAGTTCGTTGTTAAGTAAATGTCATAATATTCAAAAATTAAGTAAATGACAATTTTTTTTGACAATTACTCTTATACCCCTATGATAATTTTACATATTCATTTGTATTTAAATTAATTTTTACATACTAATCAGTATATAAATTAATTTTTATGTACCATCAATATGTAAATTTTTTTGTGATAATTATATTTATACCCTGGTTGTTTCCATACCGATTAGTATGTAAATTAATTTTTACATACTATCAGTATATAAATTGATTTTTTGTAACAATAACTCTTATACTCCTAGATTATTTTTACATACCAATCAGTATGTAAATTAACTTTTACATACTTAAATTGATTTTTTGTGACAATTACTCTTATACCCTTAGATTATTTTTACATACCGATAAGTATGTAAATTGATTTCTACATACCACTAATATGTAAAATGATTTTTTTGTAACAATTTGTCTTATACCTTTAGATTATTTTTACATACCGGTTAGTATGTAAATTATTTTTTACATACCATTAGTATGTAAATTTATTGTTTGTTTATTTATTGATTTACATACTAATTTCAGTATGTAAATCAATATAAAAATTGATTTTTATATACCTAACCGAATCTAATTCAGTATATAAACTGATTTTTATATACCTATCTTTTTAGTTTTACATTCAAACACCTAAACAGTTAATTTTTTGCATTTGTGTCCATAAGACTAATATGAAAATATTGAGTAACTTCAAGGACTAATCCGTAAATCTGCAAAATAGTTCTTCTTCAACCTCTCGTCTTTCAGAAATAGATTTCTACCACTTTTTCTTTTCAGTCCTGGCCCTTGCCGAAATTGCATGGTAACCGGCTGGAATCATGTTAGGGAGCAAGTAAATAGACTAAATCCAACCGGAAGAGAGTGAATCGTAGCTTGAACTCAACGAGAAGTCGCGGAAATCTTTTCTCTCCGGTCTCGGTTTTAGAACTTCAATCTCTTTGTTGGCAAGTTTCCGGTAGTCTAACGCCATTTTTGATGGTACAGACGAATCACCGGCTCAAGACCTTTCGACTGGTACCATCAGATCACCGTTGGAAGCTTCTGGCGGCGGCGGCGGCGGAGTACTATTTACGATGTTGTTCTTTGGCAGACAACTGATTTGAACATTTTCCAGATTAATAATTAATATTTAATTATTTTTTATTAGTTAATTTATTAATTTATTATTTTAATATGGGAGGGGTATTTTTGGATTTTAAAAATAGACCTGCTATTTAGTTAATTTTGAAAAAATTATGCTATTTACTACACATAAACATACAAACAATGCTATATACTACTAACTTAGCCCAACAAAGAAAGATAAATTGATTGCTTAATTTAGAATAGGTGAAGAGTGAAGACATGGATCAAGAATCCATTTCATATTAGAGTTGAGGTATGGAAAATATATTTTTATGGAAAAACAAAGAGAGAAGCAATATAGAATGCTAGGGAATTAGGAAAATCGTTTAAGAATCATTTTCTAAGGGAACAGAGAAATGAAACATTACTTAGTGTACATACAGTCCACTTTAACATGCATGCCAATTATAATTTTTGTTAGATACATCATCCGATAGAGAGACAATGTCCAAGCATGCACCCCATTCATTATCTTTCTAGGAATACATTAATTCATATTTTATTAAACTGAAGTTTAAATGAAGCTTGTCATTATATTTTCAAGGAGGTAATTTAAGAATGAGATTTTTTTAAGTGAAGACAAAACTACTCCTTGAAACAAAGAATAGGTTCTCCAATCATTAAAAGAAGAAAATGATGAGTGGTGTAAGCTAAAGAAACTGGACTTACTGCATTCTTAAAGGCCATAAATACTGCTTCTGGTAGGTAAGCATATGTTGTGCCACTGTCCAAGATAGTACCATGTTTTCTATCAAAGACAACAGGGTCGAGAGGCAATTTCTTCCCAGCAACATGTATTTCCCTCAAATCAATGTTGTAGTATTGACTGTTGCCATCCCAAAACTAGAGTAAATGAATGAAAAGGTAACAATTGTATGTTCTTAGGAAAGATCAAGATGTATCATGTCTGAGAGAGATCAAATGATTAACAACACACCTGCGCACAGGATCTGAATTGGTGAAGATCATGCCAGAAGGTGGCGATAAATCACCAAGAACCATTGCACCCCCACCAACATCCATTCCACCAAAACACAATGAGAACGAGTCACCAATCACACCCTTTTCAACAAGTTGATCAACAATACTGAGGTCACCCCTGCCCAATCCCATTATGCCATCAGCATGTTGACTGTAAAGGTCGCCAGTTTCTACATTTTCACAACCAAAAACAGCATGTTGAGGTTCCAGTTTACTCTGATTGCCAAAGGATATAATGTCCTCAGCAAGAACACCACTGCTGGTGCTCATTTCAGCATATTGTCTGTCATAAATACACTGTTGCCTTTCATCGTCACAATTGCAATCAGGATTACAACTCAGAGGCTTATAGGTGCTTGACAAATCTGGCTGAAATTTTGGATCCTGCATGATGCAAAAGACTAGTTGAAATATTCAGTCAATTGTATGATGCACTTTGTAAGAACGAAGTACATAAAAGTTGAACCTCTCATTCTTTCTACTCTATTATTCACCACACTTAGTAGACCTCCTAATCAAGAGATTCCAACTAGATCAAATGTAATCCAAACTTGGACTTCTACGGGAAAAATGTACATTCCTTTTAGTACATTTTTCTTTTCTAATTCTATCCACGAATGGGAAATTAGTAAACAGAAACCAGAAATAATCATTCTAAAGCAACCATTGAATTCGTTATGAAACAAAATAACAAACATTTGGGACCAAAAAGCAAGATGGCAATTCAAGCTGAAAGCCTTCTCAGATTTTTCATTCTTCATAATGCAATTCATATGAAATTCAAATATCTCATCAATCACATGAAAAATGCAACATCTCGAGTATATGGTCACCTCGTGGTTGCCACATTGTTCGCAAGTAGAACAGGGAACGTACGTAACAGTGCTACCAGTATCAACAATAAGCGCAAATCTCTGAGGAGGCGTCCCGATCCAAAGCCGCGTAGTGTAATACCTTCAGAGGAGAAAAGAAAACGCCAAATTTACAAATGCAGTACAAAGGAAAAAATCACAAAACCAGATCAAAATAGAAAAACCGGCAAATGACCATATATCATAATGCTAATACCCGTTGAGAAGAAGGTCATCGTAGAGCCTCATTCGAGCATGAGCACGAGCTGTGGCCTCGTTGGATCCATGGAGATGGCGGCGTGGATTCAACAAGTGTTTGGAAGAATTTGAAGGAGAGAGAAAAAGCGGCAATATCATGGCTGGCTTGATTCCGCCGCGCACGGTGGTGGTGGCAGCATCAAGGTGGTAGAAAGATAATGAAAATAGGAGGCAAATGAGCAGCAGAGCCGTTGCCATGAAAAAGTTGGTAGCAGTTCAGGCGATTCAGAATGTAGCGATTGATAGAGAGAGAAATGGAGGGAGAGAATAAGAATTGAATGGAATTGGAAACCGAACTGGTAAAATATTACTCCCCAATGCAGTTTCTTTCTCATAAAAGTTTACATCTTTATTAAAAAAAAAAAGTTTATTTATTGGTTAAAAAGTAAAATTAAAATTAAGTAAAATTAAAATTGTACAGTTGAGTACAGAGCCAATATGAGATTCTAGTCTTTACCCATTCGAAGTAAGATGTATGAAGGTGCTAACTTCCAATATAAGACTACAAGTCTGTTTGTTGGTTAAGATTTCTTTTTCAAACTACAACTACATTGTTGAAATGAGACATTTTCTGATAACAGCATATGTAATGTAACAAGATTTCTTTACAAAACTGGCATTCAAGACCCTACATATATGGTGGCTGTGAAGTTCGCACACCAGAGGTACTCATATAGTTACTATAACTAGAAGAAGCTGGATCATATGGCCCCGCAGAAACCCTGTCTTCCTGAGGATAGTAGTACATTCTTTGATCAGTAGCTGCCTGCCCATAAGCTGGTTGGCCAGCGGCTTGATAATCATAAGGATTTGAAGCAACATGAGTATACCGCTCTGCTGGCATTCCTGTGTATGGTATCCTATCAGCAAAGGCAGGTGGTGCTTGCCGTCCAACAGCAGTGCCAGAGGCACGGAATCCCCGGTATCCTCCATTAGGTCTTGGCTTCTTTGAATGCTGATGTTTGCCAAAATCCGCAACCCTCTTTTTATCAGCTTTTGATTTTACTAACTGGGCAACCCTTTTGTGAAGCGGATCAAGCGGGTATTCGGCTTCAAGCTTGTATTCTTCAACAGATCTTACAACGGCCCTGAGTGCTGCAAGTTCTTGTGCATTTACATCGACCTGTCAAAGGAAAAGAGCCAGTAAGTAATTTCATATTGACATATTTTGCTTATACTGCAACAAATGAAAAATTTACCTGTCCAGTAACACAACCAGCTCCACCCTTTCCTTGGGAGTTTCTTCTAGAATCCTTCAAGTATGCCTTCAGTAATGGAACAGGGGGAAAACGTTCGGTGAGCTGGAACGCATGAATAAACTGCACTGCTTCAATCTGTTTTCCGCTGTTAATCAAAGACTCGATAACACCTACATGAGCAACAAAGATTCAGTAACTCTAAATTGAGTACACTTAGGACGTGAGCTTTGCTAGACTGCAAGAGTCAATATGCAATTAAAAATACCCCACTCTAAAGTAATCAAGGGTAAGAGACACGGAAGGATCAAGGAAAGGATTGTCAAGTCCCCCGACTCAGGTCAGTTAATTAGAAGCAGACCAACCTGGCATTTTGTGTGCTAACCCAAGAGAACGGCAGAGCTCAGGTGCCTGCCTGCGGCGAGCAACTACAAGGACAAGCTTGCAGAGTTCTTCCTCATCAAACTCCGAAGCAATTCTAAAAGTTGAGAGAAGCTGCAAGAATGCGTCCGCTTCCAATGAATTTCCATTGGTAGCATCAATATCTGCACTAGCCAAATTAGGCTTCCACTCGTCAGCAATTGCCTTGGCTTGCTGCTTTATTTCAGGGTTTAACAGGTGATCGGCACCTGGGTCAATTCTGGCCATAAAGGCAGCCAATGCTTCCATAAACATAGTACACGATTTGCGCATGCCCTGAAGGGCAGCATCCTTTTTAACTATTGGTTGGGTGTTTTCAACAGGAGGATAAAATCCCTCCAGGGAATCCAGCACCAAACGGGCTGGTTCCTTTGCACTTTCTAGTGCAACAGAAAGTTCCTCACGAATGACATACAGACTTTTCTGATTCTCCATAGTAAAAGTCAGTAACCCTCTTGCATCCATTTGCTCGCAAAATTGCGTCAGCTCTGGACGTGGCTTAACCTCAACAACCGCCCTTTCGGCATTTTCACCCTTTTTAGGAGGAATGACCTCCTCTGGGGAATTTATGTCACCAAAAGAGCTGCTTACCTTGTTTTCTTTGTTGTCAGTACCAGTGATCTCCAACATAGTTGGCTGGTGATTAGCTCTGGCCTCTGCAATGACAGCAACAGCAGCATCCTTTAAGTCCTGCACTCGATCAAGGTAGTCTTGCTCTTTAGTAACAACAGCAGCCTCTGTTTCTGCAAGTATTCCAAGAGTTTCAGCTTCTTTCTGCATGTATTCTTTTTCTCTAGCTTCTAACTCTTCAATTTTTCTCTTTAATGTTGTATCAAGGAAGCGAAAGTGTTCTTCAATTTCCATCCACGGGACCTTGTCTCCTGAAGCATCCTTGTGGGCATCCAGTTCATGTAAAGCTTTTCCAAGTTGTTCTATCAAAGAGGAGGCTGCGTTATTTTCTACATCTTGCTCTGCATTAGTCATGGCTATGCAAAGTGTCTGCAAAACAATCGATCAAGACATCATAAACCCATAAGAGAAACAAATTACAAAAAACAAACAATAAAAGCTGATTTATGTTATCTGTATCAATAAGAAAGCAGCAAGTAACCCATACTTAAAATAAAAAATACAGATAGAAAATGCACACAAAACAAACATATCAATCGGAGCCCATTCTAGAATGAATAAATATAGATTTTAGAATTCATCTGCATATGAATTTCTAATAAATTCATTTGCAAATGAATTTATTGTGTTAAAATAACTAATTTAAAATTCATATTCAATTTTTTTTTTTTTTTTGTCTTCCAAACATGACAAAGTGGATTTACAAATGAATTCCACAAAATTTTGTAGAAATTTCAAAGTGCCCTAAAGCTAAAGTTGCACAATCTTTATTGCTTATTAATAATTTACACAAACCAATGTAGTACCTTTCTATTTTCACTCAGTGAATTATTATATACAACACTAGTTCAGATTCTCAGGCATTCAAACTCATGAGTCCCTCATGACTCACAGATTCAATTAACCTTCAGGATATACAAAGGGCGATATCCAAAGTCCAAACCTAATACAACAAACCCCATCGAATCAGGTTCAACAACATCTAAGCCCTAATCCCAAACTAGTTGCAGTCGGCTACATAAATTCTTTACTTTTTTTCAAGGAATAAAAGGTTCAAACAGAAAAAAAAAAAAAAAAAAGATCTGCAACAATCACATTTCTTCAATTGCATAAACTCAACATGTTCTAAAATGCGGAAAAACAAAAAATCTGTTGAAATATTTTATGTATCAACTGGTGATTCAATTTCAGACATGCATAAAACAGGTCACCAAGAAAAATGTTCAACCTAAAAGAGGTTAACCACATCTTTTCTATTGAAGACCAAGTTGCCAACTAAATATAGACAATCTTGACAGACATAATAGGGAAGAAAATCTCTGGGGCACACAATTAAAAATGATGCCGAAGCACTGATTTTTACTGTAAAAGGAAAACATGTCAATGGACATTTTTACTGAATATCGCAAGACCCATCATATTCAGTATAACGAGTCGAGACTTAAACGCAAATGATGAGAAGGTAACTGTAAGGAACTTTTAGCAAATTAAATACAGATAATAAATTTTCATTAAAGTTGTAGAAGTCTCATCATAACTAATGAAGTCATCATATAGGGGAAGGTAGTGCCCCTAGAAGACTTTCCCTTATGGTGATACAAATTTGAAAATTATGAACATTGGAAATATGTAATCCAAGCAACACTCCCATTTTCTTCTACTTAAATGGCTAACTATACAATTGCTACAGAAATGTTATTTTATATGTTCTACATGCGAATAACAAACATAATATTTTTAAGATTCTTCTCCAACAACTTTATTTTCATTTACAGGGTCTAGTTCCAATACATTCCCAAAAAGAAAAAGAAATTCTCATGTTGCTCTAAAATTTCACAGCTTTACAACCCGCTATGATCCGATTAGAAGCATTTATCAAACTTAGACAAAGCCACTCTTGAATTAGTCTTTCTCCAACAAACTTAATTCTAAATGATATTTTCAATCCACAAATCCCCCTTCTCACCAAAATTATCTCCAAACAGGGCCAAGATTTGAGAAGCATCAAAAATAGAAAAACCAGAGATTAAAATAAAAATAAAAAAAAATTAGAGAGAAATCATTGGCGTACCTTGACAAGCACAAACAATCGAATACAAAACACGGATTATTTGTTTGTTATTGCCGATGAGAAGAAGGGAAGAGACATAAACGAACTGGAAATTTTCCTTCTGTTGCCGATGATGAATAAAAGTAGTGGATTTTTTTTAATAAATTTTTTATCTTCTTCCTGTTTTTAAGGAAAATGCGCTATGCGCAGCTACTAAAACTGCAATTGTGTTGTCGTTTTACATCAACTATGAACCCTAACGCACCCAGGCTTTGGCTACAATTCAGATGGAAAATAAAGGAAAATTTTAATTTATTCAAGAAAAAATTGCAAAATCGTCCCTGATATTTATCAAAATATATTGTTTCGTCCCTTATTTTTTTGATATTTTAATTTTATTAGACTAATTTGTATTTCGGATAAAACACCACCTTATTTTCCATAATTTAGTGGCTAATTATCTAATTAACCTTACTAAACACCTTAGTTTACTTAATTTAGTGGCTAATTATCTCATGTTTTTCAACGAGCATTTCTAATTTTTTTTCTTTAGTAAGTTTCAAATGTATATGAGATCAAAACCAAATTTAAAAACGGTTGCAAAAATAGGGACTCGCGGAACATAAAAAAAAATTTTCAAAAGTCATCACCCTAATTTATTTTTAAAAGGAAAACTAAGAAAAAATTTAAAAGATGACTCTAGTTAACTCAATGGACAAAACTCAATTTTCTTGCAAAAAGACACTAGCTCCTCATCCCAGAGCAGATTTAAAAACTAAATTTTCAAATGTTGGGTAAAAAAAATATTTAAGCAAATGAATTATTTTCATAGAAAAATGTGTCAAATTATTAGGAAAAATGCATAAACAATTAATAGTAAATAAACACAATTAAACAAAACATAAAGTGAAATAAATCAATAAATCTCAAATCTAGAATCGGCTCAAATGCCATTGGATGTGATTTAAGCTCTCAATCAACTTGAATGTTGTTCTTGCACTAAGACACTCAACAAAAACAATGTAAAAAGGGAAAAAACGTAGCAATAAACAAATAATAAACCAACTGTAAATAGAAAATAGCATGGTGAAATTGATTGTAATCTAAAGAGAAACTAGGTTTAAAACTGATTTTAAACCCTTTACAAATCTGATCTGAAAATTGCAATAAAATTAGGAAAAAGAAGAAGTTTTTAAGTTAATTAAGCCTGCAATCTAGGATTAAACCCTAAATCTGCCTTTGAGATCAGAGTGGATTGTAGTTTCAGATCATCGTAAAGTGATTTAATTACATATTAATGTGATTTTAGGTGATGAAGAAGAGATTAATTAACAAAGATGGGTTAGAATACGATACCTGAGAGCCTATCATTCAGCTGGATCCGAGTAGAATTCTGAAAAGTAGGTGCGGAACCCTTGAAAAGCGGATCCTTGGCTGGAGGAGAGAGGAAATTTGGATTCTCCGAAAGGAGAGAGAAACTAGGTGTTTCGGAAGCTTGCTGGTGTCAGATTATGTGTAAAATGAAGGTTGAGGACTCCTATTTATAGAAGAGCAGACATGGCCTATTTAGGAATGTAGGGAGTTGTTTCCAAGTTTAAGTAGGATTAAGATTCTTTTACTTGAAGGCAAAGTAAAGAATATTTCAGAATAGATGCCTCTTGAATACTCCTGAATAAGAAAAAATTAGATCGTAATAGGAAAAAGGAGTCAGAAATTTGGATCGTGCAAAGGAGGTGCGACATGGCACCCTGTACGTAGGCCACGTGTCAGTAACAGATTGGAGGAAGGAAGAAGTTAGCGTCATATGATAGGCGATGACACATGGCAAAAGCTAATTAGGGCGAGGTGGTGGCTGGCGGTGACGTAGTAGCTGATGTGGCACTGTCGACCGGTGACCAGCCGCCAGAGTTTGGCCGATTGGATGCGGCGCGTGGCAGACATGCACAACAATGGTGGTGGTACGTAAAACCCATGTGCGGTGGTAGGTTCTAACGCATGAGTTACACATATTGGCACGTGGCGGACTGTGGTGGGCTGCCGCTGTTGACCAACTTGTTGACTGTTATTGACTTTGACTTGATCTGATTCTTCTGGTTCAATTGTATCAATTTGGGCTAATTTTACCTACTGCTTGGTTTTTGTTCGATTCTTAATTAATTTGACTCTAAAAATCATCTATTCACAAAAAAATGAAATTGAGACTAAGAAGGACGTACAGGACTGAGAAACCGTGAGGTCGATCTTGAAATGAGCTAGAACAATGTTCGGTTCAGGCCTATAGGCTTAGAAAATTGCTTGGTTTGAACTGGTTCTTGATTTGCGGCTTTGTGGGCTTCGTCCTGGGCTTGGGCCTAATGGATCAGATTTTCGGGGTTGCAAATTTTATATTCACAATTTGCCCCTTGTTGCAATATTGAACTAATTTCAATTTATTCGTGAAGAGCAAATTTGATACCATAAGGAATTAAACCTGCTTGAGAACTGGAGTGGTTGTTGAGTGCCTTGGAGGACTTAATTATGCTAAACTTGTCCAAATGAACTCGCTGAATGAAAGTTTTAAATGAGATCCTAAGATTTGACGAATTCATAGGGATTGTTTCTTGCTTCACTATGGAAGATTATTTCTTGCTGTGCTGGTGATTCTTTACTTACTTTTACTAGGGAGAGCTGTTCTTTGCAAAAAAGGGTTAGTAAATAAAATAACAAAAACCACATGAAGAGTGAAATATCCTATGAAGGAGAAATGACATGAATCCATCCTATGAATGAGAAAGGTTATAAAGTCTTTTTGTGGAGGATGAATATTGAAAGATCATCATATGAAGGAAAATATTATCTAATTATCCTATGAAGAAGAAAATGTTTTGAGGTCATCTTGTGAAGAGTAAATGCTATAAAGCCATCCTATGGAGGATAAAAGTTGTGATATCATCTCATAGAGGGTAAATATTGCAATATTGTCCTATGAAGGACAAATGCTTTGAAGCACATCTTATGAAGAGTAATTACTATGAAGCAACATCTTATGAAGGGTAAATGCTATTGGGTGACATCCTATAGAGAGTAAACACTATGGAGTGACATCTTATGGAGGATAAATATTATGGGGTGACATCGTTATAAAGTCATCCTGTGGAGGGGGAATGATGTGAAATTATTCTATGAAAGAAGAATGTTGTGAATGTATCCTATAAAGGAGAAATTGTTGTGAAGCTAGCTTATGAAGGAAAAGTATTTGAAGTTGTTGTGAAGCTAGCTTATGAAGGAAAAGTATTTGAAGTTATCCTATGAAGGAAATGTCGTAGTGCCATGTTAAAAAAGAAAAAATGTTGTGAAGCTACCCTATGAAGGATGACATGCTACGAGCTATTGTATGAAGTTACCCTGTGATAGATGATGAATCTGTCTATGAAGGTAATGTTTTATGAAAAACTCGACCTAGCTTAGAATGATTGAATGTTGGCCTATCTAAGACTTAGTTCTGAAGTAAAGGAGTGTTACTTGATTAAAGATCCAGAAAAATTGGGCTTTTAAAAAAGGTTAATGATTTTGAAAGGAATGGACTTTTGATGGGTAGCTCTGGGCTTTTCATGAAATTGGGCTGCAGGTGAAAGTCTTGTTATGGAGGATTTTGAATTATCCTTCTTCAAACATGTTGATGTTGATGCCTCATTTGAAAGCTTCTAATGAAAGTGAAGTGTTATCTTGAGAAATGACTTATTTGGAAAAATGATCTCATGATGGTTGTATCCTTAAAAAGGTGTAATGACTTGATTAAGCTTGGAGGTTTCACGGTTATACCACTTAATTTTGAGTGAAGAGACTTTCCTTGATGATAGACACTAAGAATGACTTGAGAGTTTGACATTGACTGACATTTTGACTTTTATGCCCCTAGGAGGGCAACATAGAATTGACTTTTTTATGCCCCGTATAAGGTGAAGGGCAAAATAAAAAACATGTGATTGATGGATTGACTTAAGTAAATTGACTTATGATGAATAAAGATGTAATGTTCTTGCCCCTATTTAGATGGGCAATGCAAAAAATGAGGTTGACCGAGGAAAGAAGATAGACTGTGACTATGATAACTTGATCAAAGTTTATGAATCTTAAGGGATAAGTTCTATGGTCAACTACATGCATGACAAAGGTGGTTGGGTTAGGGTCTCATCTACTTAAAACAACAATATACCTAATTATAGGTGCAATCTGGAATTGCACATGGGTCCAGCAGTATTGCTAATTGTCTTACCACCCAAATGGATCAAGTGGAGTCACTCGTGTGGGTTGGAAGCTTTTCGCTAGTCCCTCATGCAAATGGATTGTCTAAAATACATGCAATTTCACAATCCAGATGTTTAATTAATGTGATTTCAGATTATTCATTAAATGTAGTAAATTAAATATGATGTATGAATGGAAACAATTTTTTTTTATTTTTTTAAGAATAATCAATGCAAATCAATTAAGTAATCAATATAATTGAAAATAAAATCCTAGCATGCTCCAAAGAAAATAAATAAATATGCATTAGAGAAATGATTTTTTTTATTAAAAAATTTAGAAATGATGGAGAAAAGAAAGAAATTAATTTTTTTTTTAAACTGAATTGGAATCCTAATTGAAAAAGGAAAAATAATTTTTTTTTTAAAAAAAACGAAACTAAAGTGTTAAGTAGAAAAAAAAAAGTTTGATTTGAAAAAAGGAAATCTAAGAATACTAAGAGGTTTTTATTTTTAGTGAAAAATTCGGCAGCCATTATAAAAGAGAGAAAAAATATTATTTTTAGTCAAAAATTCGGAATACAAAAAATAATTTGAAAGAGTCGCCACCCTAATTTATTGGAAAAAGACACTAACCTCTCATTTCAGCGAGGATTTGGAAACTAAGTTTTCAAATGTGGGGTAAAAAAATATTTAAGAAAAAGAATAATTTTGATAGAAAAAATGTGTCGAATTATTAGAAAGAATGCATGAACAATTAATAGTAAATAAACATATAATAAACACAATTAAGCACAATAGGAAGTAATAATCAAGTGAAATAAATCAATAGATTTCAGATATGAAATTGGCTTAATCCCATTGAATGTGATTTGAGCTCTCAATCAACTTGAATGTTGTTTCTATACAAAGACACTCAATAAAAACAATGTAGAAAGGGAAAAACGTAGCAATAAATGAATGATAAACCAATTATACACAGAAAACAACATGCTGAAATTGATTGTAATCTAAAGAAAAACTAGGTTTAAAATTAATTTTAACACATTATAAACTAGATCCGAAAATTGCAACAAAATTAGGGAAAATAAGGTTTTTTGAGTTAATTAAGCCCGCAATCTAGATTGAACCTTATATCGTCTACATACTCGATTTGAATTTGAGATTAAGGAGGATTGTAGTTCTAGATCAGCGTGAAGTGACTTAATTACATATTTATGTGATTTTATTTGATGAGGGAGAAGAGATTAATTCACAAAGATGGGTTAGACTATGATACTTTAGAGTTGATCGTTCGGCCAGATTTAAGTAGAATCTTGAAAAGCGAGTACAGGCCCTAAAAAAGCGTATCATAGGAGAGAAAATTTGGATTCCCTGAGAGAAAAGAGAAAACTGGATTTTTTTGGGAGTTTGAGAGAAAAGAGAAAGCTTGCCTATGTCAAATTGTATGTAGAATGAAGTTTGAGGACTCCTATTTATAAGAGAATAGACAGGACCTATTTAGGAGAGTAGGGAGCTGTTTTTCAGTCGGAGTATGATTAGGCTTTTTTTACTTGAAGGCATAATAAAGAATAATTTAAAATACTCCAAAATAGGAGAAAACTAGATCGAAATAGAAAAAAGGAGACAAAATTCAAAATGTGTAGAGGAGGTTTCATGTGGCACCCTATCAGTAGGCCACATGGCAGCAGTGGGTTGGAGGAAGGATTAAGTTGGCGCCACATGGTAGGCAGTGAAATATGGCAAAAGCTGGTTAGAGTAAAGTGGTGGGTGGAGGTGACGTGGCAATGATGGGGCATGATGACATGGCACTCGTCAGTCGGTGACCGATCGCCAAAATTAGACAGAAGTCAAAGATGGCACTCGTCAGTCAGTGACCGATCGCCAAAATTAGACAGAAGCCAAAGATCGGTCGGTAATGGCGCTTAGCGAACACCCGCAACAGTGGTGGCTGCGTGTGAGTCCCATGCGCTGACACATGGCAGATTATGGTTGACTGTCGCTGCTGACTGGACTTTCTGACTGTGGTGGTTGACTTTGACCTGGTCTTATTCTGCTGGTTCTAGTTCAATTGAATTTGATTTTGTCTTCTGCTTCGATTTTTGTTTGTTTGTGGGCTTTGTGCTAAGCTTGGGCCCAATAATTAGAGTTCCAGAGTTGTAAATTTGGTATTTATAGTTGTAAAAAATGTTTTGTATTCCTTTGAAATAATAATTGTTATTTTTTGAACTTACAAAACTTACAAGTTTAGTAAGATTAATTAGATAATTAGCTTGAATATATATATATATATATATATATATATATATATATATATATATATTATTTTAATAAAAAGATGCATTAGTTCAATAAAATTAAAATAATATAGAAATAAAAAAATCAAATTTTAAAGCTAGAATGAAAAATTATTGTATTTTGACAAATTTTAGGCATAATTTTTATTTTTAAAAATGCACTTAACATTAGATCGAGTGATATGAAATGAAGCCCCATGACTAATGTTAAATCTCTTTATAAACAATTTTTAAAACATAAACAGTCTGCTCACTTGTTAACTAAAATTTATTTTCTCATCATGAGCAAATTAAAATTGTGCTGCTTAATAATATTTTTAGCTTCTTATAAGCACTGAAGTTTGATAGAGTAATTAACGAATAATAACCCAAATTATCCAAATGTGCAAAGAAATGAAGTTAAGGATAAATAAACTAAGACAAGACAGATGAAGAACTGGCAAGTGCATTTAAGTAATTAAATTTCATTACATTGTTCAATTCAAAGCTGGCTCATTTACAGCCAAATATAATACAGAAAAATTTCAGTATAGCAACAACTAACAGCCTACCCCTAAATTTCATTTCAAGCTTCGCTTTCATCTTCCTGCCACTAATAACCGGCACTGTAGTGCTGGATGAAGAAGTATATAAGTTGGTATGATACAGAAACAATTCAGAAATACAAAAGCGCAGTCAACAACATTAGTATTCGAACTCTACGCTTTAAAAGTACAGTTTGATGTCCATAAATATTTTGCTGTCAACAGATACTATGCCCTTTGGCTACTCGGTTCCTTCGACATGTTTGAACGGGTGGCACCATGAAGCAAAAGTGATACCCTTTGAAACAAGGTAACCTATGAACAATACATATCCACCAGTGAAGGCGCATACCAAGGTTGTAAAAAGTACTCCACTCACTTCGTTTGAGAAGAAATCAACCAAAAGGTAACCGTTGATTATTATCACCAGGCCAGCGACAAACCATGATAGAATCTGCAAGGCAAATCGAAACAATCTCAAGACATGTAAAAATAGAATTAGGTTGAATTGCAGAAATGAAGCATAGTCACAACTTTTTCTGTAGAATATACTAGTTATTAGCCAACCCCCGACCCACAACCTATGAAGTCGATGAACTTTCAGAAAGACTAAAGAAAAGCTTCTTCTGTTGACTTCATAACAGTACATTAAATCAGTAGTACCATAAAACAGAAGGCAAAGCTTTTTTTGATTATTTGTGAACTTTTTTGTGCGATATGAAGCAGCACCAGTACATTGATTTCATGCCAAATATATATATACTAATATGGAGAATGTTTTTGATTTTCTGAAAATGATTGACCTCTGAAAGTATAGACAATGAGCCATTAGCTTCAACAAAACCTTATTCATGAATTCATTGTGCATTCTACATTTCAACTCACGTGTAATCATAAGGTACTTAAGAAGAACTTTTAAATGATTTTTTTACTCAATAACAGCAATCTAATGGATCATCCAAATAGTTGTCATCAAATGCAATGATCATACCTTAAGAACTGGACCAATTTGGAAACTGCCCATGATTTGCTCCTTTGAGACCAAACAAAGAAGAGGGATAAGTGCAAAAGGAATCTGAACTGATTGAAGCACATTTAACCATTCATTTAGGACATCCAGGGTATCCTCAGAAGTATCGAATACAAGCGCTATGATCATAGTAGGAATGATTGCACAACTTCGAGTGATCAATGCCCTTAGCCATTTTTTCAATCTCAAGTTCAAGAATCCTCCCATGATAAACTGCCCCGCATAAGTGCCAGTAATAGTACTACTCTGGCCAGCTGCCAATAATCCAATCCCCCAAATGTACAAAATTGGGAACACTCCACCCCCGTACTTCTCTTGGAGGTATTCCCCTGCATTCACAAGGCCGATACTATTCGCCTTTTCTGTACCATAAAAACCTTTAGCAAACACTGTTGTCACAAATAAATTGATAATGAATGATATTATGAGCGCAACAGTAGATTCTATGGAGTAGTATCTCATTGCTTCTTGAACTCGTCCTTTCTTACTGTGGTCAACATCCCTTGACTGTACAAGTGCAGAATGCAAGAATACATTGTGAGGCATGATAATGCAACCCACAACTCCAACAGCCTGTTTTATTGTTCCAGAGCTGAGTTTTGGAACTATGATACCTGCAGTTTGAAATTCAATTTGTTGCTTATTATTTCAATCACAACAAAATAATTAATAATTGCAAATGGGGATTCAATTGAAAGTTCCACTTTGTTGAACAACAAACTCACCCACAAGAAGCTCCATGCCATCGGGTTTTGTGTCACCAAACATCCATGCAAATGATAATGCCATTGTTGCAATTAGAACGGCAAAAACTGCTTCCAATTTCCTTACACCATAGTTCTCCAGAAATAGGAAGATGAAACTGTATCAAGACAACTATCCAGCATCATCAACATAATGAATGAAAACATATATGTAAAGACAATGTACAGTATACCAAAACATAACTTACATAACAAAACAAGTTAAGGAAGCTGCATTTGGATAAGAATAGCAAATTCCAATCTTCTAAGACTATTGCAGCAATGAGTCAGCAGAGATTACATCTTTTTTTATTCATCCAAAATATTTTCTTATCTTGTTATCAAAGGAAAACAACAAAGGTTTCATAGATGATGTATGAGATTACCAAAGAATTATTGACAAGTGCATCAATTATTTTGTTTTCAATTTCTTGATTGTTTAGGTATTCCGTTATAATCACAAGCATTAAAAAAACCATTTACATGCCAGATGAGGAATTCCAGCATTCAACATCAAAAGTCAAAACAAATTTCTGGAATATAAAAATATTTACCACCAAAAGTAATTATTTGGACTGAAAGATTAACTTCCCATAAAAGGACAAACACTATGTACTCAGAACCAAAGAGCAAGTAATATGAAACGGTGTAAACAGAATTCAACCAACAAAATAATTTCAAGTTTTGATTTTGAATTGAACATACATAGAAGCAATCGAAAAAATTAGAAAATTACCAATCACAAGCAGTAATAGTGACTCCAGCCCAAAGAGGCAGAACCCCATTACTCAAAATCTTGATAGCAATTGCACTGCCAATAACCTCCTGTATGTCAGCCCCAATTAAAGCCAACTCAGCCATAATCCATAGCAGCATTCGAGCCCAAGAAGGATACTCTTCTCTACAGAGTTCAGCCAAATGTCTCCCAGTAGCCACGCCAAGCCTAGCCGACAGAAGCTGAACAAGAAGCCCCATAGCAGTAGCCCACAAAAGAAGCCAAAGTAAAGAATACCCAGCAATCGCTCCGGCCTGAAGATCCCCCTCCAAATTTCCAGGATCAAGAAAAGCGATGGACATGAGAAAACCAGGACCAGTGAAAAGCCAAAGCTTTCTCCATGAAAATGGAGGAGCATCAGCTTCGGCATCGGAATCGAGTCCGATTATATGAACTTTCTCGTCGGAATCATAAGCGGTTTCTTGTTTCTCTTGTCCTTTGTTATCATCTTCTTCTTCTGGGTTGCGTAATAATGGTTGCTGGAGGTGATCTTGATCTTGTGGTATCATTTTGAATTAGAACGAAAAAGAGAAAACAATAGATAGGCTTTTTTGAATGTTGTTTGTGAATTTTACTTTAGTTTGATCAATTGATTGATATTTTTTGAACGTGCTTGAAGCTTAAGAGTGACGAATATCTTGATTCGAAAGCGATACAAAACTACCTGTCGTCTCCTTCGTTTTCTTGATTTCAGAAACCGAAACAGATTGTATCAGTGCACTGCCAAGGTTATTTATGTCATTTGGAAAAAAGGGAATAAAGCAGCAAAATGAGTACTTAGAAGTTAGAAGCCGACTTTTGTTGTATTAAGTGAGTTCAACTAGTAAACTTCATTAATGCTTTCAAGAAAAAAAAAACTAAAATTATTTCATTTACATATATAAAAGAAAACTAAAATTATATATATATATATAATTTGTCTGTATATTTTACATAATAGTATGCTAAAGATTTCATGGATTATATGGATTATGCACTCATAATTTAAATTTACCAACAATATTATTTATTGGAGGCATATCTTCTACAAATTTTGATTCTGCCACTTTTAGTATTGACTTTAGTGTTCTTACGAGTTGTCGGATTTTTAGATTTTTGGCAGGACAATTGTGTGCATTTTGTTATAGGGATGAACTCTAAATAATTTCAATTTTAATTCAGTTTTTAAAAAACCTAAATAAAACACAATGATTACTTTAAAATATAATTTCCATTCAAAGTTTAATTCTAGATAGAATCATAAGTTTTTCATAAACTAGTGATTTTTAATTTTTGAATTTTTTAATAAAAAATATTTTCTATTTTAGATTACAAATATAGGAAATTTATTTAATTTTTACCAACAATCTAGTAAAGTGTGTATTTTTATTAAAAACTATGTAGCTTCATTTTCTTTTAAGGTTAAGTGTTTGTAAGGGTTAGTGTTTCCACTACAAAAAATATGAATATTGTAGAACCATAATATTTGATTATTTCCGATTCCAAAATATGATTATTGTAGAACCATAAAATTTGATTATTAGTAGAACCATAAAATTTGGTTCCGATTCCAAATATAATTATTGGTAGAACCATAAATTTTGATTATTGGTAGAACTATAAAATTTGATTCCGATTCTAAATTTGATTATTGGTAGAATCATAATATTTGATTATTGGTAGAACCATATAATATGGTTTCGATTTCAAATATGATTATTGGTAGAACCATAAAATTTTAATAAAGTATAATAAATTTTCTGGAAAATTATTTAATGTTCACCAACAATCTAGTAAAGGGTTGGTACTTTCATTAAAAACTATGTAAATTTATTTATAAAATTTTTCATTTTTTGAAAATTAGATACAAATCTATAGAAATAAAAATATATAAGAAGAATAAAGGATATTTTCATGACATGATGTTGAGGGTGTTTTTTAAAACTTATAAATTAATCAAAACTGATTATAAGCAGTTTTTAAATTGTTGAAAACTGATTATAAACAATTTCTAAATTATAAACTATTTATTAAAGTGTTTCTTGAAAATTTAAATTGTAAATTATAAGCAGGTTGTAACTATTTTATAATATTCTAAAAAATCAAATTATAAGTTGTTTTGGTGACGTGCTATTTTACATTAATATTCTTATATTGTTATGTTATTCTTATATTAACTTTGTTAAAATATTAAAATCCATTTTAATCTCATTTATAATTTTTTTTTTGTCATTTTATTAGTTTTTATAGCAATAAGTTAATTATAAACTAGTTTATAAAAACATGGGAGCCAATCTTACTCTTCTATATTTGGTCGGGGACTTGATTCTTTGACACTTTGCTTATATTTACACATTAAATTAAATACTTAAAGATTATTAAAAATTTAAAATAGTTAGATAAAATTCAAAATTAGGTTCCATTAATTATACTATACAAATTTGGACAAAAATATATTAATAATAAATGTAAATTATTTACTTAAATAGTATATCGAAATTTGAAATATTTTCAATCAAATAAAATAATTCCTTTAATCTAAAATTATTTACCAATTAATTTGTCGTATTAAAATTTAAATATTGAGCATTTAACATGAGTACACACTAGCGCTGTTGAAATGGGATTTATCGTACCACACCAAATTTCGTGATTTTATGAAATGGAATAAAACTTGCAGCAAACTGAAACCATACACTGAAATTGTTGCCTGACACATCAAAGGTGACCGAAGGGAACCTGAAATATATTTTAGAAAGAGATTTAGGATTCTGAGGAACCCAAACTCCACAAATTTTAAGGCAAATAGTAATTTTGTTGCTGGTTAATTTGCAAATACTGAAAAACATACTTCTCTAAACGGTTAAAGCTAAGGAAACCGAACCGCGAAAAAATGAAATCCTAAAAGTAGGTATTGTGAACCGTGCCACACGTACGGTTAAATTAATTATCCGCGACGTGAGGTGTGGTTATTGCGGTTTTCCAAGTTCGATTAAATTTTGCTCACCTTTATCACGGGCCACACACGCCAAAAAGTATTCAATAGTCATAATTTTGTCGCGAAAACAATACTAAACTAATTTGTCATACACTCATTGTAAAATAATAAATAATTAATGTATTTTAATAATATTTAGATTATATTAATAAATAGCAAAAAATAATAAATTATAATTATAATTTATTTTTAATATTATTTTAGTTTATATTCATAATTTTACTAATTAAAATAATATTTATTAAAAGTACTTTTTCAAATTTATGGGAAAAAATATTTACTTGACATTTATTTTAAGTAAAAAGTGTAATTTATCATAATTTAAAATTTTACTAAATAAATAATATTATCCATATTTATAATTTAAATTAAATTCAAATTAATTTAATATTCATAATTTTCTACTCAAACTTAAAATAATTTTATATTTAATTTTTTATAAAATTCATATAATATAAATAAATTTACTTGATGATAGAAAATCTTCTTTGTATTTTCATATTACCAAATTAAGAACTTTAGAGACTTATACGTTTTTTATATTTCAAGACTCTGTTAATATATTTTAGATTTGTAGATAATTTTATACATAGATTATAGTATTATAATATTAAAATAATATTTGTAACCAAAAAATATTAAAATAACATTTTTAAATTTTGAAATCAAAATTATAAATAAATAAAATAATAAAATACATAACTAATATTAGAGTTATTAATTATTCTTTTTAAAAATTAATTATGTATATATAATTAAATAAAAAAAATTCAAAATATATTACAAACTTAAGTATAAGAACAAGGGTAAAAATAACTATAGTAATTAAGGTAAAAGTATTTATTATGAATGGATAAATGATAAGTTTTATTTAAAGAATAATAGGACAAAATTCATTTTTCAATCTTATCGTCACCTCACTCAGTTAATTATTTTATTCGTAAGCAGACAAACAACAAGATTAAAAAAAATAATAATTAAGGACCAAACAAAACCTTAACAATCTATGTTAATTTGGAGAATTCTTATATTAATGGGACTCTTCCATTTTTTTTTTCTTAAAGAAGCTAATTTCAATGAGTTTCTCTGGAGCCAATCAATGCATGACACGTTTAAGCTAAGCATGCATTCATGTATGAATAAAATCTGATGTGGCAAAATCACGTGGCGTACAAACGTAAAAACTGGAATGGTGACAAGGAGGAAAGCGCGAGGAAACATACGTTAGTTGTTGAGTTGTGTAAGGCCAGAAACGCGCGAGCTTACGTTTTTGTCGTGTTTGCCTCGTGACTACATCGCTTGCTGGGTTTGAAAATTTTGAGATGAATAGAAAAAAACATATTTTGCATAGAGACCAAATTCCCCTTTGTCTTTTAGTCGATATTGGTTGTGAAACAATGAATATTTTAATATGGTATCAGTTGAGTGCAACTGGTGTTAGAGGTGGTCTAAGTAGGTAGCGCGTGTTTTTTTATGGGAGATGAGGCACGGTTAATACGTAAAGTTAGATTGAGTAAAAAAAAATGTGGTCATTTATGCATCATTAATTATACACGGAAACATAAACAATGATATATTAACAATAAGAAATGCAACTAATAAGTATATAATTGATCAGTTAAAAGGTGCAACGAGGTCCATATATAACCGGCAGGTCACATATGTAGTATCTAATCAAATATTTTGCACCTAATTTGATGATTTTGAGTGCATTAATTTCTTAAATTCGCACAGTTTGTAATGAGAGGAAAATGAAATTTTCACTCCCTCTAACTTCTACCGACCAAAGATTTTCAAACTAAATGAAACCAATCTGCATAACCCCAACTTAAATGAATTGAGTCAAGTGTAGAATTAACTGCTCCTTAAAATTCGTTGGAGTAATCACCTTTAAACCCTTTTGAAATTAGTTAATGTGTTTCACTACATTCATTTCTTGTTTTTTTCTTTTTTATGAAAAATTATGTGCAATTACATTCACTCAATATTAAGATGTTGTGTTTGTTTATTGATTTAATTAAAAAGTATGGTCCCATTCATTAGTTCGTCAAAATGTAGATTTACTTCTATAACATTTCTTCCAATTTTTATTCTAGTGAGAAAAGATTTCAAAATTTTGGTGTAAATTTTATAGACATTTCTCGGTCGCATGATGAAATTATCTTCACCTTAATAACATTTTGCAGCAAAAAAATCTATAGCCCAAATTTTCAATTTTTTTTCCGCCACCACCTTTCACACAAACAGTCTTTTCCCACAATTACTGTTCAGCTGTAATTATTACTGATTGCATATGCTAATTTTTTGCCCTAAATTTTTCTTCTCTATCCACTTTTCTAAGGGTATTATAGAAACAAAAGTAAGAGACAAATTTGGATGCTACAGTATTTTTTCCTATTTTTTTGAATCGGATGTAGTATATGTTTTCCCTGAAGATGGAATTCGTTCCCCTGAAGTTTTAAGGCAAGAATACATTATATTATTTGCCCCTTTCCGGAGTTGTTTTTGTTTATGGCTTAAAATGTAAATACACTCCCATCATTTTCCACTAATTATTATATGAAAAAAAATGAGGCCATATAAAAATTATCAGTTTTAAGTTTTATAAAACAAATGCTTTGTTTAAAATAAAGATTTAAACTTGGCGTCTTTTGGACAATGAATCAAAATTGAGATTATTGCAAAATATTTTGTTTATACTAAACTTTTACCAACCAAAACTCTTAAGGTAAGTTATCCTACTCATTAATCACTTTATAATTTCACTGTGCCTTATTTAACTCGATTTTGCGCTAATATTAAAAATTAACTATATATATATATATTTGCATTTATTGCTATTATAACTATACATATATATGTGCTTTTAAAAAAATTACACATATTTTCTCTTAAAAAGAAAAAATTATATGGTATACATAACAAAAATGTTATTTAATTTATTTTTGAAAATTTATGAAATTAAAAAAAAGTGCTATTTGCTATTATCTTTCAGGAATTGTTTATAAAAATTTATTTGGTAATTGGTATGTTTAATATGGACAAGCCTACCAAAAAACACAATTATTTATTCTTTCTACGGAAATGGCAACCATAGGTCCATAGCCAGCAGTTACCATCAAATATTAATCAAAATGACAATTAATTCATTTATATTTTAAAATTACATCACTATTTTTCCTTTAAAAAAAAAATTAAATCAGCATCAATCCATTTTGGAATTGGATTCAACAATAAATTAATGGCCACATTAAATTATTAGAGTTTAATTAATTAAAAACAAATTCTATTACCCTCAATTAATAAAGCAGTGGTCCATTCCTTCAATTTCTAGATTAGATCCCAACTCCAGGCTTGGCTTATTGGGAGTGTGTCTATTTCAAATACATCCACTTGGCCTATGTTTTCATTCCTTTTTTTTTTTCTCACTTTTTATGTATTTTTATTTTTCCCTCTTTTTATCTTGCCTCACTAATAAACTTTTAAATAAATATACTATAGATTATATCCAGTTAATTTTATTAAATTAAAAAAAAAATAAGCATTAAACCATACATTAAGTAAATATTTTATAAAATTTACAATTAAAAATCTCTTTCCAATATAACTTCATCCTCTATTTTCTTTTATCTCCAATATTCAAAGTATAATTACCAACCAATCACATAATAGGATTATTGTAAACGGTATCTAGCTAAAGAAATAAAAAGTCGACTTAATAATATTTATTGACACGTTAACTTGATCATTAAATAAATATTAGCATTAGAAATGATTTAAAAAACAAATTCAACTTTTCTAATGCGTAACATATTCAATTTCTCTATGCGTAACTACATGAGCAATTTAATTTGACATTAAAGATAATCTTTATATAACTTTTTTTTAATGAAAGATGAATTCCATTAATTAATAATAGAATTGTAATCACTATCATAATCTCCTAGGAAAAATAAGGAATATAGTAAGAAATAATTAAAACCTTTCGTTTGATGGTGACATTTAGATATTGGCAAACACAATTAATTTTTAGAATAAAATACTAATATTTTTTAAATAGAATGAAAACTGTAATAATGTTTTTAAATATTATATCTTATGAAATTCATAAAAAAATTAAAATAATAAAATATTAATAAAGAAACAGACCGCACTATCATATTTCATCAATAGAAGAGATGTTTGCAAATAAAAAAAAGTACATGAACATACTATAACGTATTTATAACTTATAAGGGAAAATTAACTTATTTCTGAAATTATTTACAATAATAATTATTCAATATTTATATTTTTAAGAACATATAAATGCATCTTTTAATTTTTCTTAATAGTTTTTCTGTCATTCATCTATTTTTTGTACACTTATATGATGAAAGACCAAAAATATCGCCAAAAAGAAAATTAATAATAATATATATTTTTTAAAAATAGAAATTTATTTTGTTTAAATAAAAATTTATTTTAAAAAATTGTTACTATTATTAATATAAATTAATTTAAATATATTAATTATACTTATATCATAAAATATTTTAATAGATATTTTAGTCTTTTTTCTAGAAATATCAGATGAAAAATGCAATAATTAAATTATAAAAA
Source organism: Croton setiger (assembly GCA_948099555.1). NCBI lineage: Eukaryota > Viridiplantae > Streptophyta > Magnoliopsida > Malpighiales > Euphorbiaceae > Croton > Croton setiger. Next base: position 42,272 of record CANUEY010081217.1, read on the forward strand.
AAGGAAACTTTATTTTTAAAAATATAAAAAATAAATCATTACTTTATAAAATTTCAAAAACTAAATCATTAATTTTATATAAATATGATTAAAACATTATTTGACTCTTGCAAGTTGCCTTCCCACTCATAATCTCTCTCCTTGTCACTTCTCTTATGCCCATTGTATAAGCCACCTCTACGGATGGGAGTAGATCTTGTTTGTTCTTATCAAATTGATTGTTGAGTTTTTGAGAGTTGCTCACAGTTTGATTGATTAGGTTTTCTTTGTTAGGTTTGTTGTTGCTCAGCTCAGTTGTTGTAACAACTGTAGCAGTTGATTAACCGAGATGAAAGCCTCCATTGTTTAGGTAGCAGATAAGCTAACTTCGTTAGCCATTGCAAGTAAGTGTTTGGTAGATGACGAGGGATTTAATGAAGGTTTAAGTCTATTGTTTGATTTAGAGGGTCTGATACCATGTTAAATTTAAAAATAGATGAGAAATTCACATTTTTACATTATATATATGTTCTATCATTAACTGAAATATATTACAATTAATTGTGTTTGATTCTGGTTTAATTGTTTGATCTTGGTTCCTTCTTTGATTTATTTCCTTTCTTATATTTTGACACAAATAATAATTTTTTTTTTTTTTAAAATTGGTACCATGAGGGAAAAATAATATTGAAAAAATAAAATACATATAAAAAGATTAAATAAATATACCTGAAGAGCAGGTATCCTGCAACATCAATATTAAATTGTGGAGGTCCATCAACTTGATTATGGCTTGAAATTTTCATGAAGAAGTTATCAGGGTTTAGTTTTTTCCTTTTTAAATGAATCTTTTTTCTTTTTGTAACTTTTTTTTATTTGAAAATTTAATTTTTAACTTTTAAAGGTTGATATTCATTTTATTTATAAATTATTTATAAACGGTATACCTTCACTTAAATTTTGTCCAATTTATAAAATTCATTATCTATTAATATTTAAGAGTATATAATATTGTTTTAATCTAAAAATAGACATTTGAGATAAAAATAAGTAAAATTAGAACACGGAGA